>JAMJFZ010002769.1:0-100747 GCA_026225945.1 Cricetomys ansorgei | reverse complement strand
GATGTGTGGACTGTTCCTCACTCCAGGGGGCTTAGCTGCCTTGTGGTTATCCTCCTGGCCAGAAGGTGGGGACATGGTTCCCTAAAGCATGGCAGTCCCTGGAGAAGCTAGGATGTAGTGCTTTCTAGTTTCCAGTCCCCAAATCTCCCCTAGCTGAATGATGCTGCAGCTTGGCTGCATCCCTGATGTCATGTGACCCTAAGAACAGTGGGAAATCTACATGTCTTAGCTCAATTTTAGAACATCTTTCTACATCTTTCCTTGAAAACAAACAGAAACCAACCCCTGTATATACGGTACACTGAACACTCTTAAGATCTGGCTCCCCTAGGCCAGGCGGTGGTGGCATACACCTTTAAACCCAACACTCAGGAGACAGAGGCAGGCAGATCGATGTAAGTTCAAGGCCAGCCTGGTCTACAGAGTGAGTTCCAGGACAGCCAGAGTTACAATAGAGAAACCTTGTCTCGAACAAAACAAAACAAAAAGCAAAAAAAGAGCTAGCTCCCCACACTCAATCCAGGGTCACCTTGAATCTGGTGCCCTGCTGAAAAGACAGGGCCACTCAAGGTACATTGTATAATGAGCCCAACCAGCTGCCCAGGTACAAACGTCCTCAGTGGAGGAAAGGAGATCTCCAGCACCTCATCCTGACAGGCAGATCGCCAACTAAAGGGCAGCGGACTTAATCCCACCAGGCCAATCAAGAAGAGATGCCCTTAAGTGAGAGGTCAGATTATTGGTGAACACTCTAGCTGGGAATGGTTACCACATTTCCTTCATGTTGGCAGGAAGGCCTTGAAAGCACACCCAGGACCACTCAAGGGTTCCATCAGAGAGAAAATCAACATCCACAGTTACTGTCCCACATTATTTCTGTTATTTCTACAACACTATGACAATGGTGAACACAAGGGACAGATTAGGTTCACATTTTGTCCTCACTCTGCCCCAACACTCCTGCCAATAGAAATTCTTTTAAAACTTCACTTGGAAAGCCATAAACATAAAAAGCCAATGTGAATCAGCACCTTTGACTTCTTTGTCCATTTGTCAAAAAGACATGGAGAGGAGTTAGAGCTCAGGGACTAAGTATTTCTTTCCAAGGGACCAGAGTTTAGTTCCCAGCACCCACATCAGATGGCTCACAATACCTGTAACTCCAGTTGCAGGGCTCCAATGGCTTCCTCTGGCCTCTGCAGAAACCTGTATGCCCATGGCACGCATGTATGTACACATACACACACACACACACACACACTTGTTTTTAAAAAATGTGAAGAGTCTCTGACAAAAGCCATCCCATACCAACGGGCAAAGCACACAGAAACTTGGCCGGGGCAGGGAGTCAAGCATGGTATGGACCGTGGAAACCTGTGAGGAAAGTAGACTTTTTGGTATAGAAAATGGGATGATGGTGTCATTAAAGACCTGAGGCAGCAAGGGAGCTAGACATGGGGAAACAGTGGCTTAGGCAGGGTTATTTTCAAGCCCCTGGGATGCAGCAGCTGGAAGGCAGAGGAACTTTGGTAAATGAGGTTGAGGTCTAGCTTAACCCTGAGACCTGGCTGCATGGAGGGGCAGCTCTGCTCAGCTGAGGGAGGACTCAGAGCCATCATAGAAGGGACAAAAGCAAACGCAGCACCCATATGGAGGTCTGGGAGGTTTAGAAACAATACCCAGGAGCTACCCAACTCTCCAGCCTGCCAGGGTAGAAAAGCCTCACAGCTTTTACACGCCCCTCTGTTTTCTCATTTTAATTTCTATTTCATTAATTTCTACTTGTTGTCTTCTTCTTTACAATTTATTTAATGACTGTGTGCTTTCCCTAAGATCTTAAGCAATATAATTCATTTTAATCTTAATAGTTTTTCAGTGTATTAAGATAAACAATAAAGTTAAATACGGATCAGGCTGAACCTAAAAATTTTTATATCATTTGGTTTCTGAGTATTTTATGATGTTCAATACCTTTCAGTTCACAGGAGATACAAGGTTATGGCTTTATGTGAGCATGTGTAAACTATCACATCTCTCTTCTACAGATTCTACCAGTTATGTTCTGGGCAGAAGCTCAATCTATAGGGTGAGTTTCAGTTGGGGCTTGCCTGTGGCCTGATGAAGTCTCAAGGTTTTTTGTCCCCAGAGTGGCCCTTATTATAAATGTTACTTCATCCATAAGAAAAGAGGCTGCATAGACTTCCTACTCTGGGCCTCTGAACCCAGCACTTTTTCTTCCTAAGGGTCAGGCTACAGCCTGGGGAATCTGTTAGCAACATGGCACCTCTCCCTCTGAACATGACTTTATCTTAACCCTTTTGGGTTACAATTTGCTAGCTTAACTCCTGAGTCTGATCACATATTGGCATCTTAGCCAAGTATAGAAGTCAGGGCTGGCCCTAGCCTCCCATGGAGTTCACTCTGGTGTCTGGGCAAACAGGCCTCTGTGTCCAAGTCAGTTCAAACTCCCAGGAGTCTGACTTACTTCCTTATTTTTCTTGGCTTTCCACAGTTTCCTGTACACAGCGCATAATTTCTCCTGATTCTGTCATGGAGTAAAGGTGGGGAGCTTTTGTTATTAAATGGCTGGACTTTTGTAGCCAATTGGAAAAAGAAGAAAAGAAGGAGGAGGAAGAGAAGAGGAAGAAGAAGAAGAGGAGGAGCACAAGGAAGAGGAGGAGAAGGAGGAGGAGGAAGTGGAGGTGGTGGTCAGGGCTAGCAGTTACTTCTTTACCAGTCTGCGCACTGCCCAGGTGCCTCCAGACCCATTGTCACACAGTGATAATCCTTTTGAGTCCATTCTACATTCTCAACAGGAGCTTAGGGTTTTTCCTCCTGGAGCTTCCAGATTGTAGTTTCACTAGGATGTATGTAATGAGTTAACTTGTTCTGCTTTTGGCTGGTTTATTTCCTTGCCCCATCTCCAGTCATCGAAGATCTTTGGGGGTCTGTGTCTTTCTGCCCTTGGAACACAGCAAGACGTGGTTGTCTCTCCATGTGCCTCACCTTCATCCACACACTTCCTTTCCTCTTGCCCGCTGTACAGTGGCAAAGGCTATTTTCTGAAGAACATCTTCCAAGTACTACATCTTCTCTTTAGCAGTGTCTAATTCCCTATGCAATCCCCATTGAGTCTTTAGTTTTAATGGCAATAGATTTCAATTCTGGAAGTTTGTGTATATTTGTTTTTCCTTTTTTTTTTTTAAATTGTTGAGGCACAGTCTCTCTATAACCTGGACTGACCTCAAATCTGTGCCCACATCCCACCACACCAGTGCTCCTATATATTTTCCTAACCTATGCTTTTTTTTTTTCCACAGTATCATCTTCTCGTGATTTTTATCCCTTTTCTCTTTTAAGTATTTCAAGAGAACAGCCGGCTTTTTCTCAAAACATCCATCATCCTGTCCTGTGGGTGTGTACCTCAGCTACACCCACCAGCTCTCAGAGCTGGCTTTTGCTCACTTACTACACGTTTTGTTAGTTTCCATGTGAAATAACCCTCAGAGGAGACCTTTTGATCTGGGTGGATCTGTATGGCCCATGATGCAGAGGGAAATGTCCTGAGACTTCCACACTGGCTGGATAGCACCAGAGCAGAGCTGGGTCTCCCCTTCTTTAAATAACCAGCCAGCTGAGGTCCTATAGGGCTGTTTCCCTGTGTGTGAGTCAAGTGACCCAGGTGGCTTCCACAGGAGGCTGGTTTCCTAGGATGCCTTTGTTCTGTTGAGTTTGAAATCACCCTGCCACTGAGGCAGGAGCCTGTCTCAGGCCCTGCAGAGCCTTGCCTGACAATTGCATATGAACTTAATTCCTCATTCAGTGTCAAGAAGACTCTGGGGCTTTGGCCCAAATGTTGGCAAAAGGCACAGATTTTCAAAGGAAGTGTTGGGGAACGCACTACAGAATAGCAATGAGATAGCAGAAACAAGGCTCATCATGCTGGCCACCTGGGCTCCCGGTCAGGATATGTAAGGTTCAGAGGCCCTGGGGAGAGGTGAGCAAAGGGCTATATGGGAAGATAACTGAGTTGCAGATGTGGTTTTGAGGCAGGACATTTCTCCAAAGCTCCTCACATTGTGACAAGGAGCCATGAGTGGAGTTCTGGTCCAAAAGAAGGAGGTTAAAGCAATGGTTCTTGAAATAGGGTCCCAAGGCTAGTTCCCCTGGGAGTGTAACACTAAGTTAGAGGATACAGAGGGGTTGAAGAGATGGCTCAGCAGTTAAGGGCACTTGCAGAGGATCCAGGCTCAGTGTGTAGCACCCACATGGCAGCTCATAACTGCCTATAGCTCCAGTTCAAAGAGTCAGATCCAGTGCCCTCTTCTGGCTTCTGTAGGTGCCAGCCGTACATATGGTGCACATATTACATGCAGAAGAACAACAGCATGAGGAGAGAGAGAGAGAGAGACAGAGAATCCTGAGGAAGGCTTAGGCCCTGAGCTTCACACAGCTGAGGTTGTAGATGGCTGCCTTAGGTCCCTGGTTTTAAGCCCATTGAACCACTGAACTCACCCAGTAAATCCCAAAAGCACTAATTAGAAATCTGAAAACTCTTATATTTTTGGTTGTGAGCCTAGCCTTTAATGGGTGAGCCAACAAAAGGATAATCATGCTACAGTTCACAGACACACAGAGGCTAGGTAACAAGGAGGGTTCTAGGGGGGACGCATAGATCTCCCTGGGAAAGGGAAACAGAACTGATATTGTGGGTGGAGTAGGGGCAAGTGGGGATAGGAACAGGAGGGATCAGCTGTGGGAGGGTTGGAGGGAGAGAGTATAGGGAGAGACAACAGGAATTAGGAGGCATTTCAGGGGAAGATGAGGAAACCTAGTACAATGAAAATTAGGGTGACCCTAGTGAGATTTCCTAGTAATGAAGGATACAGAGCCTAAACTGTATCCTTCTTCTATAACCAGGCAAGGCTTCCAGTGGTGGGACTAGGTTAACTAACCCAGCCACAAAACCTTGGACCTACAACCTGTCCTGCCTGCAAGATGTGCTGGGGCACTGGTAGTACAGAACTAGGGGGAGTGACCAACCAATGACTGGTCTCACTTGAGACCCATGCCTGAGGATGCCTGGATGGCCAGGAACTGGAGGCTGGATAGAATTGGGGGAAAAAATCACTGAAATGATTCCTAATGATATTTTGCTGTACTCGTAAGTCAGTTCCTAGTCCATCATCACCAGAGAGGCTTCCTCTGGCAGGTAATGGGAGCAGATGCAGAGACCCCCAGCCAAACATTAGGTCCAGATTGGAGATCCCCATTGAATCCCTCCCTTGGAGCTCAGGGAACTCCACAGAAGAGGGGGGGAAGGATTATAAGGACCAGAGAAGGGTCGATGTCACCAGGAGAACATGTCCCACAGAATCAACTAAGTGGGGTTCATAGGGGCTCACAGAGACTGAGGTGGCAATCACGGAGGCTGCATAGGTCTGCATTAGGCCCTCTGCATGTATGTTATGGTTGTTAGCTTGGCGTTTTTATGGGACTCCTAACAGTAGGAGTGGGTGTGTCTCTGGCCCTTTGCCTGCTCTTAGGACCCTTTTCTTCCTACTAAGTTGCCTCATCCAGCTTTGATATGAGGCTTTGTGCCTAGTTTTATTGTATCTTCTCGTGTCATGTTTGGCTGATATCCCTTAGGAGGCCTGCTCTTTTCTAAAGGGAAGCAGTGGGGGAGTGGAACTGGTGGGGAGAGGAAGTGGAGGGGCTGGGAGGAATGGATGTATTGTACAAGAATAGATAGGTAGGTAGGTAGGTAGGTAGATAGACAGATAGATAGATAGATAGACAGACAGACATCTGAAAACCAGAGCTGGACCTGACTAATCTGGTGTCACTGGGCAATGGAATTCTTAAGCTTTTTTTAAAAACAAAACAAAAAAAAAACAAAAACAAAAAAACCCTCAAGATCCTCAAATTTGTAATCCTCCTCTTCAGCCTCCTAAATGTTGGGATTACAGATGCCTGGCACCACACCTAGCTGGTTTCTGGATTCCTCAAACAACCACCAAATCATTCCCACAAGTGAACTAATATGTGGAGAGAGGAATTTGGAGTTGCTCCCATTCTGGGCCTCCAGGTATCACCGAATCTCGGGTTCTCCTCCTAGCAGGTAGACTGGAGCTGGGGGAGACAAACCAGTCTGACACAGAAGTGAACCCTGTCTCCTACGGCTGGGGAGCAGTTCAGTGTCTGGGTACGAATGAGCATGAGCTGGCTCTGGCTGTGGGGAGCAAGTGTCCAGAGCAAGAGCCCAGGGCTAGAGAAGTAGCCCTTGGCTACATCGGGGCAGTCTACTCCATGCCAATGCTCTAGCTCAGAGCCCAGGTCCTCATCTGGTTCAGAAGTCTGTCTTGAGAGCAGTAAGCAGCCTTAGTATGAGACACAGGTGAGCTACACAGCTTCCACTCCAGATCCAATCCAAACAAGGGCAGCACAACCACTGAAGGTGGTTGTAATCACTTGCTCAGGGATATGCAAAGCCAGCACTAATCCCACCTTTACAGAGTAATTATTCAAAGTTCTTTTCCTGTAACCTGAGGAGAGGGAACACACTTATCCAATTACAAGAGATCAGTGTGGGTGGAACCATTGCCAGAGGGTGGGTGTGAAATTGTTTACACAAGGAGCTGACTCAGTTTGGAAGCAGGATGGCAGGCGAGGGTGACTCAGGAGTAGAGGTGTGATTTGAATCAGTTTCCCAAACACCTACTCAAGCTGCACTCTGAGAAAAATTATGGTAGAGAATCCAAGATAAATAAGCCATTCACTGTCATGCTGGGGACTACAGTTGGTGTGAGGACTGGGACTGGATGACTACACAGGACCACTAAATTCTAACCAATTACTGCCAGCCAGAGCTGGGGACAAAGGTGCCAGGGGATCTAAGAGTTCAAGAGAAGCATCAATATACAGGTTCCTATCATGACATAGTTTGGAAGAAATGGCTAACAGGCAAATATGGAGGTCTTTGTGCCAGTTGGATTTGGCTAGCTAAGTACTGGACACTGGGGAAACTGTGTGTGTCTGTGCACAGTCAGAGGGACTTTGTGGGTGTGATAAAGTAGGCAGGTTGAGATGGGAAATCTGTTTCACTGGGGAAATGAAAAAAGTCTGACACAGCAGAACAACTGTATGATGGTCAAGCAGTTCCTGCAGCAGCACAGCCAACAGGGTAGAGATGCTGGGGTAGTGGTGGGTACAGGGGCAAGGAAAGACCAGCCCCAGAGTCTCTGCAGGCAGCACGGCCTTCAGACATGAAGGTTTTAGTTCAGTGAAACCCTCTGGGCTTCTGCACCCCACAAGCTCAGGAACAACAGGGTCAGGTGAGTGCCCAGCTTCATGGAGTTCAGACCCTTGATGCTGATGGCTGCAGTCCCTCCCATGGGACTCCAGGACCTTGCGGCACCTGGAAGGAGCTGCAGCAGGGTTAGGGTGTATGGAGATGAGCGCTTCCTGCAGGCATGGGCCAGCAGAGATAGTGGCTGCTGCCTGGCAGCTGAGGGTACATCGCCACCCGCCCCTCCACTCCTGTTGAGTGGGTCTGTGCACTTTGATGTGGAGCTAAGAAAACCCTCAAAGCAATTGCTTCAGCAATGGCGTGTAGAGAAAGAGCAGTGCGATAGGGTAGCAGCCAACTCTGGGGGCATCAGGGGTGGAAAGTGGTGCTGCAGGCCTATCCACCAGGCGCTAGAGGCTACTTAGAAATCTGGCTTCTGCCACCTTTAGGCCTACAGGTTCTTGGTGTAAGAATAAGGATCCAATCTCTTTAGAGGATGCTGTGATCTGACAGCATGGATTTGCTTCCTGCAGGGCAGGGATGGGCTTGTAGGAGAGCTGCCTGAGCCCACAGTAGCAGCTCCCAGCAGCTGCTCGAGTGGCCAAATTGTGCCTTAGACTATGGAGGTAGCCCTCAAAGACTGCAAACATGGCCTTGTCTGCAAGTGGGCTGTTGTTGGTATCATTAAGTGGGAGTGTGGAGATGAGAGTGTTCTGGATTAAGAAGCCTAAATCCAGTAGCCAGGGTCCTCATGACAGGCACAACCAGTAGGCAAAGAAGTAACATGATGGAAAGCATAGGAGCCCTGGATGTCTGGTGCCATCAGGAGAGGTCGGGGGAGGAAAAGTTACTCGTCCCTCCATCTCAGCGGTCTGCAGACTAGAGAGCAAACTTCGGCTAAAGCTGCCATTTGTCATTTGTTACACCAGTCCCAGGAAAGAAGAAATTAAAGAAAGGAGGGAAGTAGCTAGTAGAGGGCCAGATCTGATGGCTGGCAACCTCCGTGCAGTCTTTACCCGCAGGGTCACTGTTTGCTTCAGGCAGAATGGTTTGAATGACCTCCAAGAGTCTCACAGTTAGGAGTAAGTCTGACGATAGGCTGGCATTGACATTACAAGGAAACTGCAGATTCCCATTTTGAGAGAGGTGTCTAAAGACACTGTAACATGTGAGCTTTGCTTTTTATCCACAGTCCTGTGCTCATTTTCCTGCTTGGCACTAGGGGCTGGAGCAGCCATGAGGTGAGCATTAATTGCAATACCAGGGATTCAGATGGGGTTGGTCCTGGAAGATATCCACCATTCCTCTCTGGAGTCCCTGTACCACAGAAAGTCCACAATGTAGCGGTGCTCTTCAGCTGTGGTTCTGAAGCATGTGGAGACAAAGAACTCAAGTCACACAGAGTCTCTGATTATCAAAGGCTGAATTTTCTCCCATAGAGAGGCAAAGGACGGGTGCGAGGAGGACAAGACCTCAGCATAGGAAAATCCAAGCTGCCAACTTATCAATGGCCCTGCCAAGAAGAACTCAGCTAGTGTCTCCTGGCCAGGCAAGAGCCCCCGCAGGAACAGAAGTGCTGCCAGCTCCCGCCAAGCCTCAGCAAACTTCCCTGCTCCCAGCAAAGTCAGTTCACACTTGGCCAGCCCACCTCTTCCGCACAGAGTACCTGGGTTCGTGGGTGGCTGTGATTTTCAACTTGGAAGGGAGTGTGGCTCTGGAGCTCCCTGCTTCTCTTTGAGTCACTGGTTTCCATCTGTCACTGCAGCATCAGCCAATGTTCTGAGAGAGGAAACAGTCTTGAGTATACAGACTGTCAGCCACAAGTCCATCGCAGAGGAAAAGGCCTCTGGGAAGAAGAGTGGTTGACTTTGAAAGTGAAGGTTGTGGGCATGACAACCAGGTCCTAGGGACAACCAGATCCTAGGGACAGCTTCCCCGTAGGAGTCTCAGCCTGCAATAATTCAGCTGACATCTCCCATGACACCCAGAGCTATCATAAGCCCATAGAAAGGACTCATTGTTAGCTAGGATCCCATTGTGGCAGTAGGTCAGAACAATCTGTGCTCATCTGTAACTCCAGCCCTAGGAGATCTGACACAACCTTCTGGACTCTGTGGATCTGGGCACACATGTAGTACACAGACTTACATGCAGATCAAACACCTATACACATAAAATAAATACACTTTAATTTAAAAAAGTAACAAACACCTTTAATCCCAGCACTTGGGAGGCAGAGGCAGGAGGATCTCTGTGAGTGAGTTCTAGGACAACCAGAGTTACAACAGAGAAACCTTGTCTCGAACGCTGCCCCCTGCCCTGAAGTCACAAACATCTGATGAAGTATAAAGTAGCAAGAAGTATGTGACCCAGAGAGAAAGCAGAAGTGTGGGACAAGGGAGCTGGGTAGCACTTGTTCTTTGCCCTGATGGGAGCTTTGAATGCTACAAATCTGACACTTCAAGTGGAAGAAATCAGCGGAGTCATTTTATCTATCCAAAGCCAGGTGGGAGTGAAACCTCTGGGTCCCAGCAGAACACCATGTTGGCCTAAATGACTTTGAGGGTGGCCTAAAGGACTGCCCAGGCAAATCCTCAGGAGCCCAGACAAACAACCTTGGTCCTTTCCAAGGGAATCCTCTCCATCTTCAGCCTCTGCAAAACATGCCTACAGATCAGATTTCATGGCAATGGCCACAGCCAGTGTAACAAGGCATACAAACAGACAAGATATTGTGAATGAGTCTCACAAGAGCAATAGAGGCCAACTTCAAACAGCAGTCTTCATTTTGCCCTTGGGTTCCCAAAGTACCAGTGGTCACCATCTTTGTTCACCAAGTAAGGCCCCACTGTCTGCAGTGAGAAAATGACCACTGTTACCTTCTAGGAACTATACAAAGCTTCCCTCATGGTTCCAAGACCTTGTTGAACCTGTGGAGTGTGCAGGTGGATCAAGAAGACTATGGACAAACAGGACATCCCTCCAGCCCCCTCTTGGTTTTCTCTCTCATCCTCCCTAAAAATGAAGACTGATTTAAGATATCTGGCCATTAATTTTGATGATCACAAAGTAGAGACAAGAATGACAGCCCCTGGTTTGCCTGTGTGGATAATGTTCCTCTCATACAGCTTCAATTTTATCCACTCTCTCTAAATACAATAGCTCATTTCATTATGGTTAAGTCTTTTAAGATTCCCTGTAGACTGAAACTAATAACAGCTTGTCAATAGCATAGACCAATATCCTGAAATGATGAGGTCACTAACACTTTTCAGGACATGGCAGTAACTGGAAAATTCCCTCAGAGACTATATCTGATAAAATATCCCATGCAGTTCTTGCACTCAACTGAGAGCAGAGCAGGGGAGATTGGAGGACTTGGAGTTCCTAGAACACAGAGTTTCATAGATCTTCCCTACACTGTAAGCCCACAGATGCAACACAGCTTCACCACATACCAACCAGGGCCCACTACCCCAGGCTGGGTCTAATGACCATTGAGAGCAAGGACAGGATAGTCTAGGGGGACCTCAACAGTGACATCTGTGTGAAGTGACAGTGGATGTCACAGCATAGATATCCACTCATCTGTTCCTGTGTCAGTCTGCTCATCCATTCATCCATTCATCCATCAATCCATCCATCCACCATGTATCTATCCATCTATCACCCACTTAGCTATCCACCCATCCCACCAGGCAATGTTCATCTACTGTATATGTATGTCTGGCATCATCCTATCCATTTATCCACATCTGTCCTCATTTTAACTGTTTCTTCTACATCTTCTTTAACATTTCTGAGCACCAACTTGGCTTCACCAAGCCCTCTACAGGCGTCTTATTTAATTTCAGTGATCCTATCACAAAGAATGATAACTCACATTCCACAGATATGAAAACCAAGGCTCAAAAGAAGACAATAACCTCCCCAAGGTCATCCAATTGGAATTTGTGTCTAGATTCATCCAACACCAAATGTGTTGCGGGTTACTGACCGGCCTTCACACACAATACAGTTCCACGAACTATCCACAGAAGACGATGGACCATTGAAGGAAAATTAAGAGAGATTAAGAAAAATGAACATTTTTCATTTTTCTAGTGGGACAATATATGACACACTTATGGTGCTTTTAAGACTCGCATAGAACATGGCTTACATATGATAAAGAGTTTATCTTAATAATAAAAATTAAAGAAATTAAAACTTAGAAAAATTAAGAATTAGAGAAAGCAAAACAACAATGTGCACACTGGGGAAAAATTACAAGGCTTCCCTCTCTCACAAAGATTTTGCTCCAACTAACTTAGCAAAAAACTTCAGGCTGCTTATGTCAAGCATTCATCAAAAAAAGGAGCCAATGCAAGAGTGTTCATCCCCTCCCAGCTGCAGGCCTCCGATCTTCAAGGTCAGTTTTAGTGAGGAGTCTTAATACAATAGTTTACTAATGAATAGCTGGTGTTTGGTCTGCACACTTACTGTTAAAGGAGACAGACATTCTGGGGTGAATTATCTATTTGTTTTTTCACGCTTGCTGACCTACTGTCTAGACTCTTCGTTTCTGGTCTCAACTATGGCTCTGTTTCCATGGGAAGGTCAGGGTAACCAAGAAAAAGGTTTTCTGATATGTCTACAGAAATCATGAATAGTTTTCACATGCCAAGACTTGAAGGTTAGTTTACAATGACTTAGAGCTGAGATGGCAGTGTCCCTCTCCCAGACAGTTCAGGAATTGATTTGAGTTTAAACTATTAGGCCAAATAGACAATATTATCGATGAGAGGCTTTTGTTACCGTACAGTAAAGATGAGAAAGGGGCAAAGCAGTTGGTGGGCTTCTGATTCCCAGCAAAGGGAAAAACCAGGATCTTTGTCAAGCTGATTGTGTCCACTGCTTGGATATCATCGGCCCTCAACAATGTGTAGCCTGAATGTCTCTCCTTCCAGGAAGCCATCTGACTTGTCATCAAAACATCCCTCCCTTGTGCTCCTGTGGATTTTCATACCCTTGATAGCACACTGCTCCCTAAGAGCAGTGACACTGGCTATTGCTTCTCATATCTGACTAAAGGCTCTCAGAAAAAGGCCAGGATGCGGAGCTCAGCATTGCTCTTGGGCTCAGAGCAAATACAGAGTTCATATCTACCACCAGCTTCCTGTGGAAGCCTAACACTTATGACTTTTGTTTACATGGAGATGGCACCATAAAACAACATAGGGCTGGAGAAATGGCTCAGTGGCTGAGTGCCACCCACAGAGACACAGTAGAGGTCAGAAGGTGATAGAATAGACAGTGGTTAACCTGCTTTGTGTATCCTCAGAACCCACACTATAACCAAGTTCATATATTTTAAACAAAACACATCATATGAATCTTCTCCAGATTTACTCTGATTGATTGTATAGAAATTTGAATGAAAATGTATTGGGTTTACATAAAATTAAAAAAAAAAGGTCTCAGCTAGTCATACAAACTTGACACCTGCATAGTATCTCAATTGAAAGTCACAGGGTGCCTAGCTAGTCTCTGCCATGTGGCCAGCCTACCTTGATCCCTCAGCCCTGCTTTCTCATAAGCATGGGCACACGAGCAGACTGGCCCTCCCCGTCATCTCTCTCAGGGATGAGCTAGCTCAGGGGTAACACTGGACCCCAGAATTGATGCTAGGCCCCTCCCCGAAGAGCTCACAGAGAGATAACAGGAGGCTTCCAGAGATAAGTCTCATGGTGAGTAGTGCCTGAGAGGCATCGTGGACACAGCGGGTATACCCACCACACACATCACATTCATGTATGCCCTCAGGCCCTCCACAGCCAGCACCAGATCTCATGGTGCTGAAGAGCACAGTATACTGTGTCCCATGCATCTTCCAAAAGCATTAACTCAAGGCATAGTATCTATGCTGTACTACAAAGTTGGTGGTTTGATAAACTTGAATTAAAATGTCTTCCTTTCTTCTCTCCTCCTGGAAGCTGAAAGCCATGTGGCCCCAAGGCCCACAGCCAGTTAGGCCCTGAAGAGTTTCTAGTCCTCTTAAGTACAGCCTTGTCCTCCTCCTGCCCTGCAGCTCAGACCCCTCCTAAGGAGGGCAGGGGAACACAACTGGAAGGAACTTTCATTGGGCTACATGGCCTGTGGAGCAGGGAGCCTGGAGGGATAGCTGGGAGGTTCTGGAACTAGGGTCTCACTCCCTGTACCCCACCAAGGCCTGGTACAGCACTGCGAAGAACATTTGCACTTGGCATGTGTATTTTAAAACATACCACTAGCAGCTAAGGCATCCAAAGGGTCTTGTGGGCTGGACCCAGGGCTGTGGCCTGATTTGTTGGTCAGAGCTTCCAGGATCCATGTTGTAGGTTCCAGGTGACCCTGATTCAGAAAGAGAGATGCTGTGGGGCCTGACCATTGCTATGGATCCCTTTCATGGCCTGGGACAGAGTTGGGAGCCACCCAATTCCCTCCTGGAATCAAGGGTCCAGCCTCTAACATCAGGCACTCATACCAACAGAGTTGGAATATAATATCCAATCAGCACAGGGCAGTATACAGAGCACTCACACTGTACAAGTGTGTGGGCCCCAGGAACCCTGCCAAAATGCAGACTCTGGGTTCACCTAGCCAGCAGGGAGAGTGGCCAACCATCCTCACAACACCAACACTGTTAATCCATGACAAGGTGACACTCTGACCTGTGCTGCCTCCCACCAAGCATCCAAACACTGGCCTGTCTTCTTCTTTTGTTTTCATCAGATTGGGAGCCACAAGATGCTCTGGCCAGGATCCAGAATCCAGGGTTGGGTGTCCCCTTTACTCTGGTCACACTGATGGCCCAAAAGGGGCCAGTCAGCTGGAGCTCCAAGGATCACCATACTCCAACTTCCTTCCTTCCCTCTGTGCAGTCTTCGCAAACTGGCCAAGTTTATGTTCTTCAGCAGCTTCGCTGAAATTGACTCATCTTTTGAATTAAGTAAATTTGTCTCTTTTTTTTTAAGGTATAGCCAGATAAGTATATTTGTTTATAATCATTCCTGTGAAATACTTTTAAAGAACATGACCAACTGCTTTGCAAATTATACATACCCCAATTGTGACCACCCAATTTTTGGTGAATAATGTGCATGATTAGGCAAAAATAGGCAAATTCATACTGGAAGATTAACTATGAAATGTTGGAACACAGTTCAAGAATGAAGCACTGTGAGATTTCTGAGTGCTTGTGAGAAAACTTCAAGAAACCAAGACAAGAGTCTTGTGCTCTCAGTGTCTTCAAAAACACAAAATTGTTCTTGGATTATGCTTCGGTGCCCCTCCCAGGTGTAGCAGATAGAAGTGAGTTTACTTCAGATTATCCATTACAACAGGCTGTTGTTATTTATTTATATACCTCTATGGGAAAACATGCTTTAGCCGTGTGCATCTCGTCTGCCACATGCAGCCTGCTCTTGTGGCTGTACACTTTACTCATGTGACTCCTCTTAACCTTCAGAGTATAAATTGTCTGATGCTCTGAATAAAGTTGCTACTGCAGGAGACTTTAGTCCACCTCATTTATCAGCTCCATTCTCCCAGGTCCCACCTCCTCTTGCGCGGTGAACAATCAAATCCTCAGTCAAACTCCGTTTATGGTCCCTACTTTTTGATCAATGTCTTTTACATAAATAATGTATTGCTACCAATGAAAGATAACCTGCATTGTTTGTCAAAAATATTAGTAAATAGAAAATTAAAAAGTACAGCAATGACAGTCATATCTCCACACTTTCACACACATGTGCACACAAGGCTGGCCTCTTGGAAGTCACTAGGGATTCAGGCTTGGAAATTGCCACAGGCTAGACAGTGCTGTTTTGGGCTCTGCCTCAGAAGTTGGAGGTGGAGGCAAGGGGGCATTGCCCACACCGTGACTCAGATTCACTTGCGTGTTTACAGATGAGGGCATATATGTCCGGGTCTCTCTCTACAAAACATGTGGTAAGGCTCCTGCCTACAATAATTCCTTCTGTCCCTACAAGACCCCCTTCTCCACTTCTTAAGCAAAGAAATTGAGGTTCAGAGAGCCAGATGCTCACAGTGAAGATTAGAGCCAGAGAGGAACTCAGATGGTCAATGGCCACCCTCTTAATGAAAACAGGGAAATTCAGCCAGGCAGAGCTTCCCTGGGGACATAGCTGGAGTTCCAGCTGTGAAGGGGTTGCTTCTGGCAGATGGTGGGAATATTAAACATCTCACAATCCATAAATCAATAAACTGGACACATAAGACACCTGGGACAAAGTAGCTGGGCCCTGTGGCTAGAGCATTGAATTTAGAAGACCTGACTAGGGAGTGGGCAGGCCATAAGCAGTGTGGACCAGATCAACACCCTCCAGCATGGATGGAGGGATAGTCCAGCTCTTGGTTTGCCTGGGAATCTTGCTCTTTCCCCACTGCTAATCAACAAAAGCACCACTGGCCAGGTCAATCTTATCTGGTCCAAAATATCCAAGAGAAACCATGGATGCTTTCAAAACAGCCAGCAAGGCAGAATCACCATCCTAACTAAAGTATAGATATCTGGGCTGAAGAAATGGTTCAATGGTTAAGAGCACTTTCTGATCTTTCAGAGGATCCAAGTTCAGTTCCCAGCACCCATATCAGGCTCCTCCAGGGGATCCAAAGCCCTCTTTGAACTTTGTAGGTACTGTGTATGTACTGTGTACACACACATACCTTTAAAATGAAATCAGGCATCCCATAGAGCACTTCCATTGTCATCTCTCTCTCTAGGAATCTTCCAGAACCTCCCAGAAGCCAACACAGCTAATATCTGCCACTGAGGAGACAAGATGGGCTCTTCCTGCCTCTCTGAAGACACCTTATACAATACTTCTCCCCTCTCCTCACTATTCACTAGGGTCCTCATGACACCATAAGCCTTTGCATCTGCTGACACTCACTCTGCCTACTCCCCAGGATGCTAAGTCACACTTTCCCTTACATCACAGTTCAGACGTTTACTGGCTAGGATCCCTGGTTGTCCCTTTGTGTGAGGGTCCTCAGCTACCCAGCATAGCACCATCCCTGGAGGCCTGACATATGGATTTCTTGATTTCTCTCCAGCTAGAAGTGGAAAAGCCAGAGATTCAGGCATAATGAATTGAGTCCTGTCCCTGTGGAAGTTCTAAAGAAGGTACCCTATCTTTCTCATCTCCTGGCAGATCCCAGAATCCCCTGGCTTGTGGCCACACTGCTGTCTCTGTCTCTGACCTTATAAGCTATCTCCTGTGTCTTCTCTCATTTCAAAGATTTATTTTTATCACTTCATGTACACATGTGTATGCAGGTGCCCACAGAGGCCTGATGAGGGAATAAGATTCCCTGGAGCTGGAATGACAGAAAGCTGTGAGCCACATGATGCAGGCACTAGGAAGCAAACCCCAGTGCCCTGAAAGAGCAGCAAGTGCTCTTAACTGCTGAGCCATCTCCAGCCCCTTTGCTCCTCTCCTCATAGAGATAGATGTCATTCGATTTAGGTCCCACTCCAGACAACATAACCTCATTTTCAATATCTGCAAAGACCCTCTCTCCACATAAGGCCACATTCTAAGTTTGGGGGGGGCGTGAATTTTGGAGATCACAATTAACCAATGTGAGATCTCAAGTCCCTCACCTACTACTCGCTCTGTCACTCACTGCCATTGCAGTATCATCTCTGCTGAACAAGCTTTAACCAAGTACCCTCTGTACTCCTTCCAGTAGGTCACTCTGTCCCACCATAGAGGGGCATAAGAAGAAGAGCTCCTGCTATGGGGGAGTCTGCTGTCTTTTGAATGGATGAAGACTTTCAGCACAGTTTGGATATCACCAGGCCACTGCTAGCACAGGGTGGTCTCACAGAGCCCTCACCTCGGAAGGATCCCAGGACAAGTGCTCATGTAGCCCTCTCACACCACAGGGTTCTCTGTCCTTCACCAGTGTGAGCATCCCATGGAACAGGGATCTGTTTGTTTGGTCAGCAAGGGGTGCATAAAAAGATCCACTGAGCAATCCTGGGCTGCTCCATAGAGGAGGAGGCAGAAGAGAGCTTGGGAATGGTGCTGATGACCACTGTGTCCTGTGTTAGAATACAAGGCCATCTTCCTCTGAAGAACCTTTAAAACGACTTGCAAAGCAAGTCTCCTCTTCTTCTGAAAGAGTTTTAAAGGGACTGTCACACTCATCATCAGAGTGCTGAATAAGTGGAAGCATCTCTTCCTGCTGGTAGCTACAGCTGTTTTTCCCTCTCTGCTTTTCTGAGACAGTAAGGTTGATGAGCAGGTCTTCAGACCCAGAACCCACTTGCATTTCTTTGAGGTTTTTGTTTTTTTTTAATGTGTATGGAAGTTTGCCTGCATGTATGTCTGTGCACCACATCTCTACAGTGCCTGTGGATGTCCTGGAACTGGAGTTACAGACAGTTGTGAGCCACCGTATGGGTGCTGAAAATTAAACCCTGATCCTCTGGAAGAGCAGTCAGTATTCTTAGCCACTTCAGCTTTTACCTGCATGCATGTCTGTGGAGGGAAATATGGTAAAGGGCTTCATGGGGGTTTATTTTATCCAGTTTACAACAAAAGAATGATAAGCCGCCCTTCACAATTCTGTAGTGTACCTGCAACAGACTGAAATATGCTGATTGTAAGCCAGATTGGAAACATAATTCCACCCAACACACCCCAAGGCCAGGGCTACCACTGTGAGTGCTTTCCTAGAGGTTTGTCCCTCCTCTCCACCCCACATTTTTATACACTGCATCCTCAGATTCAGTCAGTGTAGGTCCACTGCTCATGGAAATAGCATGGCAGTGTGTTTCAGCTTCATGTCCAGAGATTCCAGGAACAGGATTGATTGTCATATGGAGGCCCGAGCATCCCCATACAACTGTGGTCAGGTGTAGTCAGGATCTCTGCTGAAAACAGGAGTCCAGAAGACTGTGCAGCCCATCTGGGAGGAGCAAGGTAGAACCAAATTGCTCCTTACTAAAGAAACCATAACCCAAACCATAAAAATAACTGCTCTAAGAGCTGTGCATGCGACAGACAGCAGAGAAAGAATGACACCTATCACACAACCCGAACCTGCCCAACTGTGGAGCCAGGGCCACACTCCAACAGGGTAGTCACTGTTTGTCACTGTTTGTACTTATTTGTCAGTAGTGGACAAGACGTAAAAGGGCAGAGGGTGGGTGGAAGCCAGACAATCCAACAAATTGCAGCTATTTTCCCAGCTGGCATCGCTCTTGCCATGTGGGTGGGCCATGCAGGACCATATACTCTGAGAAGGGTACAAAACCAACAGGCTTGAGCTGAGAAGGCCGCCTGAAACCGGCAGTGAGCCACTTTGGGAAAAAGAACCTTTCTGCCAGCAATCATGTTCCCTGCAAGTGGGCCTCCTTCGTGTTTCCCCAGTGTGCAGGAAGCTCCAAAAGGGTCCCTCTCTGGAAGCGAATACCCTTGCGTAAGCAGAGGCTCAAGAGGGATGTATGCCAATGCAGACGGAAGCCAATCCCCAGGTCCGGTCCCACACCCTCCTCCAATTGCATCCTCTGCCTGTTGCCACCTATCTTTGGCCACCTGCATAACAGAGATGGGCCACCCCTTGTGTGGACATCCAAGAAAAAAGCTCACTGTACTTGGCTTGTGTTCTAGGGACACAGTTACACTCTGAGCAAATGGCCATTGGTACAGCGACATGTTCTGTCATACCCGGCACAGCAGCGGGTAAGAAACTGCCAGCTTCCCCAGTCAAGCCATCCCTAAGACCAACACCTTGCCTTGGGCTCAGTCCTCACTCCTCTGAAGACAAAGATTCCAAGGGAAAGCTAAACCACCCTCCACATTCTTCTCAGTCCCCCCCCCAACACACACACACACACACACACACACACACACACACACACACACACTTCTGGCCTCTGCTCCAGCTCCCAAAGGTCTTTACTGATGGTAATTCATTGTGTTCAACATGAGATGGCTGGGAGGATTGGTGCTTACCAGCAGTTCTGGCCTTGCTGCCATGAAGGCAACTGAGACTCATGCCCTCTGACATTTGCCTCAGTTTTCCCACCTGACCTCCAGCCCCTCCATCTTAACCCTAGGTGAGGGCTTCTGAGGCCTACTTCTAACGCTGTGTACACTGGGGAGCTTGGGCTGCAGGAAGGACACTTCTTGACAGGAAACAGACACAGAGCTGAGTAGCCCAGGATCACAGCATAAGAATAATCATGCTCCTGCAGCGTGGCTCACTCCATACCCCCCGCACCCTCTTTACTCAAGCTGCTTCCTTTGAACCTTGACAGGATAGTCTGCTGTGCAACAGTGTGTGACCTTTCACAGAAGTTTTCATTCAGTACTTCTGCCAACAAGCATGGCAATGGGATACAGTGGCTAAAATAACCTTATTCTCAGAACACCTTTGATCCCAGCACTCGGGAGGCAGAGGCAGGTGTGTCTCTGTGAGTTCGGGGCTAGCCTGGTCTACACAATAAAGAGGCAGGACAGCCAGGGCTCCATAATAGAGAGATTATTGGCCACAGGTGTAGAGGACAGTGGAAGTGGTAGGCAAGTACTTGGTCAGGAGACTAGGCCAGCACCCCAGAGGAGGGCAAACAATATTTATGAACTGGATGGACACCATCTGTGCCAGGTCTTACATGGTCAGCCTCTGGGGCCCACATTAGGATCTTTTGGTTTGTTTTTGTTTTTACCTTGAACTTGTGATGATGTAGAAATGCAGGTCCTGCTTGCTCAAGCAGCTGCCACCACCAACTTCCTACACTAACCTGGCAAGTCATTCCACTACCTGGCTCCTAGTTTTTCTGTCCCAACTGTAAGACCAACCATAGCTTTGACTGTTGCTAACTTAAGGTATGATGAACACACTGGGGCAACACAAATCAGAGGGACTTTGAGCACTTTCACATGCACTCCCATTTCAGAAATGACCCCTCAAGAGCAGCCACCCACCCTAGTACACCTTTCATGACTTTTTCCTACTCAGGTCACCAGGCACATGTGGGAAGAGGGGACCGCATCTGAATTCAGGGCAAAGTCCAGCACCCCGCCTCCACAGGTGTGAAGCACTGCGCCAAGTGGTTCCCGCCACCAAATGAAGCTTTAGTAGCAGAGCATGCCTCCAACTCTGCTGAGGTTTCACACAGACTCACAGAGGGGCAAACCCAGGACGTACAAAAGCCTGGATTATTTGCCCCTAATCACTCAGGGAAAAGGGTTGAGTTTCCAGCATCAGACTAGAAGCAACACCAAGCTTGGAGAGTTTCAGATTTACTGCTCCTGAGAGCCTGGGCCAGCTGCTCTCACAGCCATGGGCACTGGCTTTATGTGCAATCTAAGGTATTCAGAGGATGAGTTTTTCCCATAAACATTTTTTCTTGCCTTGAGCGCTGAATTTAGAAGCAATTCTCAAGCACGTATGAGAGGGACCGTGTACTCTTTCCCACAAATAGCTTCCTCTCAGTACTATGAGTCTGAGTGTGCACCACATTGGGGTGCTCTTCCAGGGTCAATAAGACATGCCATGGGGTCACGGAGCCAAAGAGAATAAGGAGAATGGTGTACACACACACCACCACCACCACCACCACCACCAAAGCACCTTCCTGCGCCTCCTGGCTCAAAGGGAAACACCCTCTCACTCCCTAGGACTTCCTCTTCTAAACTCCCCAGCCAGGAAAGAGTTCAAAGGAAGAGTCCAGACCTAGCAGATGTAAGCAATTGCTCCCTCTTAATTATTAAATGCAGTTTGGATAAGTATCAGGTAGAAACCCTTGGGGATCAATCCCACATCGCTGGGATCTACAATAGAACGAGCTGAGACAGAGAGAGCAGCCTGCCACCTCCAGGAAGCTCACATGGCTTTCCTCCATGTTCTTACTCATAAGCCTTGAGCCAAGCCTGGAGTGGGGTAGGGATGCCTCAAATGAATCCACTTAATTAGCCAGACCCCGGATACTCTATGTTCTCCCGCAAGGAACCCACCTAAGACCGATGCTAGACTTGGGCTCTGCTTATTTCCTAGGACAAATATTGAGTGGAGACTGAGTTTAGTCTCTGCTAAGCAAATGGATCAGAGATGAAGGCAAGGCTGTCTCAGCACAGAGAGAAAAGGGAACTTGAGGAGGCAGGAAGAAAGGGGAGGGACGTCAGAGAAGAAAGGAATTTAGTGAGAGGAAAGGGGAAAGGCATTATAAAGAAAGCTGAAGAAAAGGAGGAAGAGGAAAGGAAGAGAGACAGGAGCAAAAGAGCAAGGAGGAAAGACACCAGAGAGGGGAACTTCATTTTACCATGTCAATGTCAGCAAAACTGATCGAGGGTCCCAGCTTTTCTGGCCCCACTTGTCCTTGGGGAACTAGGAAGGAAACAGCTCATGAGGCCGCTGTCCAGCATGACATTACACAAGCTCAAATGGTGCCAATGTTTTTATATAATTCTCTGATTCGCTCCATGAAACAGACCATAACACCCTGGCAAATACACTTCAATAAAGCTCCACGCTATTACAGGACCCAGAGTCTTCCAGAAGATGAATCACACTGGCGGCGGCGTGGCCAGCCACTGCTCCTACTCAACTTTCCTCCTCGGTACCTTCAGCTGAATGGATGACTGAGAAGCCATAGGTCAGGACTCCCATGGGTACCTGGAGCTCCATGAGTGGATGAGGGAGCCCTCGGGAAGTTGGGGTTTTGTTATCTGAGGACATGTGAGCTGCTTGCATCTCAAGGTGGCACCTCCAGGCTGTGTTCAGAGTTGTGCCTGGAACTCTGTTCTCTCAGGTGACCAGCCAGCAGGGCTGACCTGAGCCCTGATTAAGATGCTTACCCAACCTAGTCACTGTCTACTGAAGCCAATTCCCAGCACTTGCAGAAAGAGGTTTGCTGGGGCTACTTCTTCCTAGAGCCACACAGAATAGGAGAAGCCTGCTGGTACTGCAGGCTTGCACCATCGGCCTCCTTCCTGAAACAGCTGTCCTTCAGGACAGAGATGGTGTATTCATCCTGCTCCCAAAATGTAATATTCTATTCTCAGTAGCTACCACCATCCCCTGTGACCTACTGTGATCCAGTTGCTGAGTCTCCCTTTCTTCATGGAAAAGCAAAGAGGCCACCGGAAGCAGACACTTTCATGCCTCAGAGGTTCCAAGGCATTCTGATCTCAGTTCATGTGAGCACTTAGTTCCTGCCCATCCCGGCTAGACACTTGAGTCCATCTGTCCACACAACACCAGTGGTGACTCACACTTCTCGCACAACAGAACTTTCTGCAGGAGCCCTGAGCATCCTTGAGAGTGGGCTATCTAAGCCAGAGGTCACAACTTCAATGAACAGAACACCCTCGGTACTCTGCAGCGAGGAAGATGGGATCAGCCACTTTAGAAAGGCAGCAGTCACCCTCTCCTTCCATATCACCAAGGACAGAGAAGTGGGTCCAGTCTAAACCACAGCTTGGAAAGGTTCCCCGGGGCCTTGCTGTGGACCTAGGTGTCACCTCCACCCTACGCATCTGTAAGGTATCCCTGGTCCCTGGCTGTGAAACTAGGCACTGTCTGGACCCCCTCACTGTGGATCTAGGCATTGCCTGAGCCCCTCATTGCCCTCCTGGCAGCTCCTGAGAGACTCTTCCTTGAGAAGTTCGAGTTCTCTTGGGAAATAAGTTTGGAGTCATTGTGGGGGGAGGCAGGGGACAGTTCCCAAGTGTTCACAGGCTGAGTGGATGCTGTAGTCACCCTGCCCTCTGCCAATAAAGGCCTCCCAACCTTCCCGCTACCTCCTGTATTCCCTCTGCAGGACACAGAGTAGCTTCCACCCCGGACCTTGGAAAATGTTGTGGGGTGGGTGTGAGCAGCCATTCCTGGACACAGTAATGTCCCGATACAGGACCCTGCCTCTCCTCCATTCCAGGGCACCGGCGGCTCACCATTCAGCTGGTTGTAGACCACCTCCTCCAGATGGTCCAGGCGCTGCAGGATGGCCTCGCGGTCGGCAAGAGCACTCGCCTTGGAGAGCCGATTGCGCATCCGGCGGTCGGCGCCTCGCACGACCTGCACCAGCGCCTCAGAACGGTCCTGCAGGCGGCAGTACACCGAGAAAAGGATGATGCCCACGAACACCAGGATGTTGACCGTCAGCAAAGTTTTGATCTTCCTAGCCACCGCCATGAGCGCGGCTCGGACCGGCCACCTCACCCGCCGGGCATCCCCGGGGCCCCGGGGCCGCAGGAGCCTGGGCGCGGCCGGCCGCGGTGGGGACCATGGGCCGGGCAAGGGCGGGCGCTGTTCTTTCAGCACCGCCGCGCGGGCTCCACGCGCCAGGCAGCCGGGACCCGCCCTTCTCCAGCTCGCGGAAACCGCCAGGGGCTGCGGGCCCGGGGCACCGCCCGCATAGTCAGCAGGGCCCTCCTGCCGCGAGCTTCCTGGGCCGGGAGGCGGCGAGGCCTTGGCTGCTGCGCCCCGCTCCTGCGCGCCCGGCTCCTGCGCGCCCCGCTCCGCGCGCCCCGCTCCTGCGCGCCCCGCTCCGCGCGCCCCGAAACCACCGCGCCGGTGCGCAGTGACGCGGCCTGCGCTCATCAGCATGCACGCGGCGCCCTCCGCCCCGCCCGCCGCCCCAAACCGATCCCGCGCGCCACCCCTGGTCAGGATAGGCCCGCGAGAAGCGAGGCCCAGGGCGCGGCACCACGCAGAGCCTCGGACCTCCTTCCTCTTCCCGGGCTCATCTCAGGGGATAAAAAACACTCTTGACCCCTGTGGACACGGAGCCTTAGGGAACGCTGGTCAAGATGGGTTGTGGGTTCACGCCGGAGAGTGGTGGGGTGCCTTTGTGCACGCAGGAGTAAGTCAGAGCCACCTTGATTTGCTTGCCCAACGTGCCTAGCCAAACCTAATCTTTGTTTGGCTTCCCTCCTCTGAGACCGAGGGATAAGAAAGGAGAGTAAAGTAGGCTAGAGATTAAGCAACCCTATTGCAGCATCAGCCAAACAAATAAAGGAAAAGCAATTTTTGTCCAGGCTCCCCAAGTCCTCAAAGCTCAGGTGCACGCTCAGCCAGAAAAAAAAAACCAATAACAACAAACCACCTGTCTCTCCATCTCTAATCTAGCCCCAAACAGGCAGTTGTAGATGAAATCACTGGCATCAGAGGAGGGATGACTGAAGTCACACAGCATGGGCTGTGAACCTGGATCATGGGATGTGAGCTCCTGCATACCTGGTTACTGCTGTATCCACAGTGGCTGACTGTTTTCTGACACATACCTGGTGCTTAGCAAATATTTACAGAATGAATAAATAATGGATCATTTATTAGGAGCTTATTTTGTGATGGGTTTTTAACTTAGAAAGACAAGGTATCTGGGACTTTGTAGTTGGCTCTGCATGTGAGTGTTCGTACACACATGTATCAGTTTTGTGTGCGTGTGTCCACGTGTGTGCATGCATGTTTATGTGTCCACTGGGAATGTGTGTACCAATGTCCCTTCATATGTATCTGTGTTTGTGCGTGGGTATGCATATGTGTTCATGTATATATGCTTGTGTTTGTATACACGTGTTTCTGTGTTCATGAGGCTCTTGTGTGTGAATGTGCACGTGTATAAAGAATGTATGACATGTCGCTATATGTTATACATATTTGTGTATATATGCGGTATGTCCTCATGGTGTATATGCACATGAATAGTGCGTGGTGTGTCTGCATGTATGTGCATATATGTACATGTATGTGCTGAGTCCTTATGGTTATTCATGTGTGCAATATGTATGTGATATGTGTGTTTATATGTACCTTGTGTTCATGTGTGTGCAGTTTCTGTGTATGTATGTGTGTTGTGTCTTTTATGTGTGTGTGTCCATGTTGTGTCTGTTCACACTGGGGTTAGAGGCTCTGACTCCTAGCTCAGGCTCTCTCCTTCACACTTCCTTTTCTACAGGCCAACCTGTCCTGTGTAGTTTGGGGACATTCTACCTCTTGGTAGAAGTGGCAGGAATGGAAGTCACACTACTTCTTTCCTGACTCAGCCTTTCCTTCCTTTCACAGGAAATGTGTCTTGGGGATTCAGAGGACACTATCAGGGACGCCCAGCCACTGGGTCTGAGGCCAGCACTCCACAGTTGCTCACCATAGAGAGCATGCCTACCTAGATGGAGCTGATGCACCTTACACTTGGGAGTCTTGGCCAGAGTGGCTCACAGACACTGGTCTGTTTCCAAAAACTGCCATCCTTGTGTTCCTTATTTGATATAATGTGTTATTCTGTGGATAACACACCAGGGTCTGAGGTGTTTACAAGTTTACAAGGGCAGCTTTTGAATCACAGAACAGAACTCATACAGCTTGAATCTAGGCACTGTTCTGGGCTAACAGTAATTGGTTGAAGGTAGAAATGGGTATTGCCTAACTTTCCACCAGAGAAAACTGAGGCTCCAAGGAGAGTGTATCCATGCCCAAGGTCAAGCTGGCAGCAAAGACTTGGCCTGGATTTAAGCCCAGACATCTTGGCTCCAGAATCAAATTTATTAGCCACTGATGCTCAAATAAAAAAAATAAAAAACTTTTCATTATATGTTTATAGAAAGTGATGTGAATGTGGTTCATGTGAATACCCAGCAGCACGTCCTGAGTCAGTATTTGGCTGAATTCCATTGGCAATGTAAGCTCACGAACCTAGGGATGAGCAAGAGGAGACTCATTTGAAGCTCCAACAAACCTGGATATGTTGACTTTGAAAGAGTTGCTGAGTGCTTGGTATTGAGTGCAGCCTGGGGTCACAGGACATGCAAAAGGCAGCACTGTTGGGGAGCAGAGAGCCCTGTTTGAGACATAATGCCTGAGAATGCACTTATCCCCCAGTGCCCTCTTCCACTGTCTCCCATGGTGCCAACTCTGTCCTTGGTCTCCCTTCCTCTAGCTTCCAGAGTCTCTGTGGGCCACAGCGCCGACTGCACATGGAGACATCACCTAGAGAAGGCCAATAGGTCATGGGAGCCACACGGTCACTCTCTGGGTGCAGGCTGCAGGAAGATAGGGCAACGGGAGTTCAGGATGCACCTGGAGAGATCCTGGGGTCATCCTTCAGGGACATGTGGCACTATGGGGTGCTTGGCCCCAGACACCTCCCAAAACTTTGTACTGAATATCTTTCAGCAGGACAGCTCCCAGGTGAGCCACACACAGAAACTGAGTCACCAGCTCAGTTCTTGTAGGTTGGAAGTATTTCCAACTTTGTTTGCCTACACCACACCCATGACAGACCAGAACTAGCGTCCAATCGTGTTGGTCAGCAGGGGTGACAATTCCAGAACATATAGCTAACAGGCAAATTGATGGAGGCAAATATGATAATTCTTCCCTGGATTTCATATCTCCTGTGGCCTACTAGGAAGGCATGGCCACTGGGGTCACACAGAAGGTAGCCAGCCTAGAGAAACCAAGAGATGGAGAGCAGAGGAGACTATAGTGCTGCCATTGGGCACGTAGCCTCTGAACTGGCTGTTCCCAGTCCAAACATACTACAGGAAAAAAAGGCTATTGGAGCTGCAGTACTGTGCAAAAGGACTAGGGTCTGGCCCAAGTTAGGACAGAAAGCTGGAGACATAGGAATGGGGAAGGCAGAGCATGCCCTCCATCAGTGGAGCAGACTCCACCCAGTTCTATTCTGAACTCACTGTATTGGTTACTTTTCTGTTATTGCTATGAAAAAATATCTGACAAGAGAAACTTAAGAAAAACTTTAGAAAGTAAGGGTTTATTTTGAGTCACAGTTTGAAGGTACAATCCAGGTAGGGGAAGTCATGGCTGCTGGAGTGTGAGACAGCTGGTCACATTGCATCCACAGTCAGGAAGCAGAGAGATGAATGCTAATACTAAGCTAGCCTGGAACTCACTATGTAGGCCAAGCTGACCTAGAACTCACAGAAAGCCACCTGCCTCATTCTCCCAATTGCTGGGATTAAAGACAAACACCATCACACCCAGTTTCACTTTCTCCTTTTATTCAGACCAGGAAAGGTACTGCCTGTACATTCAGGGTGGGTCTTCCCACTTCAATTAACCCAATCTAGAACTGTCTCACAGACAAGCCAGAGGTCAGGGAGGAGAAAATGCTAGATGAGCAGTAGACAGGCTCCACTCCACAGGTCCAGTGCAAGGTGGTAGTAGATTCCCCTGCTCAGGGGAATGATCCTTAAAAACAAGTGCCCAGGCTGGAGAGCTGGCTCCAAGGTTAAGAGCACTAGCTATTCTTCCAAAGAATGCAGGCTTAATCCTAACACCCACATGGCAAATAACAACAATCTGTAACTTCAGTTCCAGATCTGACACCCTCTTCTGGCCTCTGGAGGGATGAGGCACACATGTGATGCACAGACATACATACAGCCTAAATCATTCATGCCAATAAAATAATAAGATTAAGTTAAAATTAAATAAAAGTGCTGTTGAGATCTAGCCGGGCCCCTCCTCTGACTCACTAATCTCCCGTGAGTTTTCACCATCACAGTCAGGAAGCAAGGGCTGCATATATCTTCCTTCCATCAGCAAGATGTTAGAGACTGTCACTAAGGGGACATTTGTGCCACCCATAGTGGGCTGGGCCTTCCCACATCAATCAAGACAATTTCTCACAAACGTGGCCACAAATATGATCTAAGCAATTCCTCAACTGAGGCTCCCTCTTCCTAGGTGACTTTAGGTTGTATCAAGTTGACAAACATAGCTAACCATCATACCTGGAGATCCACATGGTGGAAGGAAAGAACAGATTCCAGAACGTTGTCCTCTGGCCTCCACATGTGTACCATGGTACACATGCACCCAAACAGAAATGATGCCACTCACTATCACGCCTGGTGATCCAACAAGAACTTTTGTGCTTCCTGTTCCAAGACTAGAATCTATAGCCAGGCCATCTCTCAGCTCTAAGAGGTGTCTCAGCAGGTTGGGGTTCTTTATCTAAAGGGATGGCTCATACTTGCTCCTGAAGGCTCTGGGTCATCGGTTATCCTGCAGGATCAGGTGTGGCGGTTCCCATTGACCTTAATCATGAGTCACTGTGAGACACCTTGACAAGACCCCTGCCCTCCAGACCTCCCTTCTTCACTGCCATCCTGGGCCAATCAATTTCTTCCTCTGAGCTAGATCAATCAACCATCTTTATGTACTACTCTAGACGTAAAGGTTGACACTATTGGGGAGCCCTGGGGCCACTCCCACCCTGCTTCCCATTGTAATTGTGCTTGCTTTGGTGGTGTTTTATTGGTGGCACTTCATTCTGCTTGGAAGAAGCAGATGTGGGCACATGAGCTAAGGTCCCTGTTAGAATTCTGCAACAAGCAGAGTCTACAGCATGGTTCTGTGCTGGAGAGCTCTGCCCCCTACCCCTGACCACAGACATAGCCCACAGCCTAGGGCTCTCTCTGAGGGGTTCTGCCCCCCACCGCAGTCTATAGTGTGGGACTCCCAATTTCTGTGAAAAGCTCTGAAATGCCTTTCTACATCCATCTATGATCAGCCTCCACAGCCCTGTGAAGGAAGCTCTGCCTTAGCTCCGCCCCCTTGCCAGGCCCAACCCCCCAGCTGGCTAACTTTCAAACGGAAGGAGGACCTGATTGAGGACTGTGCTCGCTCCTGGATGACCCCTCCCCTCACAGATGGAACCTAACAGCCATCTGCACTCCTGGCTGACCCCGACCCCTCCAAGATGGACCGTCACAGCCATCTGTGTTTCTTCCAGGAAGCAAAGTTGACTTTACCAGCAAACCTAGCCTCTCCTACTGTCCAACTGCTATTCAGGACTAATGCTTGTCTCCCTTGCTACCCTGCTGGGGACTCTGGGGGCCCAGCCACTATTCCTTATGCCCAACCAGGAACCTCAAATGATGCCAAAGACCACTGTGGAGCCAGCATTTTTCCCTTTTGGGGGAATCTAGCTCTGCAAGGCTAAGGAGCTCTGGGACTTGAAATCCCTCATAAGAAAGCTCCTCCCTGGGACTATCAGGGACCCAACTCTCATCTGGCTGAGGGGTTCCCCAACCTGACAGTACAGCAGAGAAGGGGTCCCAACAAACACAAATGACCCTGAGTTGGGACCCCAAACCCTCTCTGGACTGAGAATTCCACCAATCACAGTCCAAAGAAACTCCACCAATCAGAGGCCATGTTGATAACTCTGCCCCCTCCAGAACCCTTTAAAAAGGACTGAGCAACCCTCAGTTTTCACTGTTTCTCTTAGGAGCCGAAACAGTCACTGGCCTGCTGAAATCATCGGACAGAAGAAAGAAGAACAGCTCTCCTGTGATATTTCCCTACAGAGCTGCAGCCTTGGGGACACCTGGCCAGAAGCTCCTTGGTCCTGTTGGGATACTCTCCCTTCAGAACTGCATCATCTCCAGCAGGCGAGGCAAGGCAAGGCTTGAGATGAGGTGAGGAGAGGCAGAGCTGGACACTTCACCTCAGCTCCGCTGGGCTGAGCAACTCACCAGTCCTGTTGAGATATTCTCCCTTCAGGACTGCACCACCTACGGGGAGGTTTCTCCCCTTGGCATTGTGTGGTCCCCAGACCATCACAAAAGAGCTTCTCTATCTTTCTTCTCTCTCTGTTCTCTTTCCATCTATTCCAACAATAAAAACTCAGGCCAGGTGTCACTTGGGTCACAGAGGATGTGTGTACAGCTTAGGTGAGGCAGAAGCTCCTGGCTAGACTTGGGCTCCCCATTTGCTACACTCCCTGCCACAGATGAACACCACCCAAAGCCACCCTTCAACATCTTCCCTACAACAGTGCCCTTTCTCTAAAGAGGGGCTGGGAAGGGAAAAAAGCTGCTAACTCCTCTAAGAATTACACCAAAATACTCACAACTCAACCTACATGGGTCACAGGAAAGCAATGTTCTGGGTCTGTGAGCAGATTCAAAAAGCAGAGGGAGCTTTACCCAACTCAGCTGGGGACATGTGTGTCAGGATTTTGTGCCTATGGTGTGTGGCTGCAGAACCTACTCAGGTGAGCTGACCATGTATGCTGCAGCCCCCTCCTGCTATTTAGAGCAACCACACATCCAGGCTTGATGTAAGTCCTATTATTCTTTGGTATATCAGCATACTAGAACAGCTAACAGGTAGCAAATAACATGTCTCTAGACAGGAACACACATAAACCAGGGTGGTGTACTGGCAGGTTGGTGACAAGGCCATCCCAGAGGCTTGAGGGAGCCTGTGTTTCCACCAGAGCAATCAGCTTGGGGCATGATAGAGATGACTCCTGAGGATACTGAGAACCCACACACAGAGACATACCCAAGGACCCCCATTGACATCACTTCAGCTCCTGCATCCAGATATGTCTGGAGCTCTCCATTCATTACACAACTTCTGGTTATGTAAGTCAATATATTTCTTCTTTTGATTAATCTGGTTTGGGCTCAGTCTCTGCTGTTTACTAATAAAATCTGCCTTACTAACTCCAAATCCAATTTAGCCAGGATGTCAGCAGAGGGTGGAGAATAGCAAGAGGGGTTTTTCTACTGAGATCTCCTCAGGCATCAGAGAAAGACTTTCATGGACTTCACAAAGATTATCAGGCCCTTTGCCTAGACAGGCAGCCAGGCTTAGCATGCCGGAGATATTGGGAGACTGAGAACAGCAGAGTACAGACAGGCCAGGCTGGCTCTCCCAGGCCATCTTTCTCTGTCTACATAATGATATTCACGTTGTCTCCTTCTATCCTCCCTCCTGGAAATCTTCCCAACCCTGGTTTCTCACAGAACTCCCCAAAGATAAGCCACAAAGCACATCTGTCGTAAGGAAGATTCATGGCTGGACTGTATACGTGTGGTGCTCACAGACACTGCACCCGGTGCCATCTTTTCATTTTATTTAGTACCTAGGAGCAAGCTGGTCCCAAATCACATTTATGCATTCTTCATAAATCAGCTGGTTTGGAACAGCTGCACCTGCCTTGGTGTCCTTGGCCTGCTCTCTGAGTGGATGTTGAGTACTCAAGATAACATATCCCAGTTCAGAGTCTTTGCTCTCACACCAGAGGACCAGTGATCAGGGTTGTCTGGAAGAAGGAGCTTCAGTGAACAGGAATTTCTGGCTGATACTTTCACCCAAAGGTTACAGGAGACACTCTTTGTCTGCATCCACATGACTCAGATGCAGTGTCCTAGAGCCAGTAGCATCCTGAAGCTCACAGGGACTGGACCTGCATACCAGCATCTTTTTCTGTGCTTTGGGATTCTGGGTACTACTGTTCAGCATCCAGAGCTTCTCTACAGCATCAGATTCCAGCCACTGGAGGTTCCATGCCTGTTTATATGTTCCATGTTCTATGCCTGTTTATAGAGAAACACACCAGGTCTTTGAACTGCATGATAAATTATTATCTCCCATAGCTCTCAAAGAGGGCTGGGCATCTTCCTAGGAAAAGCAAAGGAAGAAAAAACCTAGAGCTTGTGTTCCACACTGGGGCCAGAGGGACCACATGCCTGTACCTTGACCCTTATTAGAAACCAAGGGTTGTGCAGGGACCAGGTAGTCAACTGTGCCCTGTGAGCAATACTGGCATTTGTGGAGAAACAGAGAATAGTGTCAGGAATACTGGGCTCTTCCCTGACAGGAACAGAGGGTCACCAGGCTGTCTGCATATGTGGGCTACATAGTGAGTTTGAAAACAGCTTAAGCTACATAAGACCCTGTCTAGAAGGAAGGAAGGGAAGGCAGGAGGGAGGGAGGGAGAAATAAAGAAAAGGAGGAAAGGAGGGAGAATAGAAGGGAAGGAAGGGAAGAGGGAGGGAGGGAGTAAGCGAGGAGGGGGAAGCTTAATGAGTCAAGCCACAAGACAAATATCAATGGAGGATACCATTGTTCTAAGCTATCTTCACCCTATGAATTAATTTTTTAGGAGAAAAATCAGAGTTTTTTGTACCATCAAAATAAAACATTTTTTAAAGATTTATTTTCTAAGTTGTGTGTAGTGGCACGTGTCTTTTAGACTTGCCACTTCAGAGGTAGAGACAGCTGAATCCCTGTGAGTCCAAGGCCAGTCTGGTCTACATTCTGAGTTCCAGGCCAGCCAGAACTACATAGTAAGACCCTGTCTGAAAAATAAAATAAAGTAAAATATTTATTTTAGTTGTGTGTGCATGAGTGCATGTATGTGTGTGGGTGCCAAGAGAGGCCAGAAGAGGACACTGGATCCCCTAGAGTTGGAGTTACAGGTAGCCTGACATGGGTTCTGGTAACTGAACTCAGGTCCCCTCAAAGAGCAGCAAGTGCTCTTAACTCATGAGTCATCTTTCCAACCCCTTTTTGTACCTCCTTCTATCTGGAGCTTGATAGGACCAAATCGGTGCATCGGAGGTAAGACTGGACTTACCCAGGGTCCCACATTATCATGATATACCCTTAGACACACACAAGGACACAACACAAACCCTTACAGACACATGAGCCCTCTTGTCATGTTTGTCATTGGAACTGCTCCAATCTGAGTTTTCATATTCTAAGTCTCTGTTGAGGTGACTTGCAGATATTCCCTGATGTGCCTTAGCCCTCTGGGCCATCATATGTAAAGCTGCTTTACTACGAAATAAAAACACAAGGAGGTTGCCTTAGCCTTTCACTGCTTTCTGGAATTTTATGGGTTGGTTCCCTATGAGGTACACTAACCTGATTGAAGAAAATAGGAGCTGAACAGAGGAAGAATGTGGGCAAGGCTGTGAACACCCTTTCCATCACCATGTAGAGACAGCATCCTGAGCAGACACCAGAATGGACCCAGTCATACGTGCTTTCTCCAGGATTCATAGAGCCATTATCACAGACACATGACCTGACTCACTGTTGTAAACCATTAGGATAACCTGCCACAGTCTCATTTTTTAATACAGAGGATGAAGAGATTGTTGAGTATTTAAGAGCACTTGCTGCTCTTGCAGAGGACCAGAGTTCAGGCCCCAGCACTACCATTGGGTATCTCACAATAAGTACCTCTACCTCTAACTTGAGCTGCAGGGCTTCCACCCCGGTCTCTAGCTTCCATAGGTACCTGCATTCATACACGCACATGTATGCATGCACAGAAATTATTTTAATCTAAAACAAATTGTGTTGATATCAGGCGCCTGCGCCAGGACTGTGTGCTGTTCAAATTCCTCCAGTGCTAGCCTGGGCCTTTGCCAACTTTCACTACTATATAATTTAACCTAATTGATCAATTAAATCCAAATAATTTTTAAACAACTCATAATAACAGTTATATAATTTCAGTACTACATATAATTTTCTTAACAACTTTATCAAAGGAAATTGCTCATGAGGCTTTGCCGTCTGCTTCATGGACTCCGTCACCTCCAGCACTCTTTCTTAGGTGCCTAGGAGCAGGTGATCCCAGAAGAAAAGGGACCCCACAGGGATGGAGGCAGCTTTTGGTGGTCAGACTCCTGGAGCCCCCTTGGTCACCCCTCAACACTAAAGGACTCACCGGGTGACCCCACAGGAAGAGAATGGTTCTCTTGCCCAGTGAAAAGGAGAAACTGCAGTTCTTGAGTTACGTGCCAACCCACAGCTGCACTGGGTAACCCAAACTCCATGGTACAGCCCTGTCCCGCAACACCTCAGAATGTGACCTCATTATGAACAGCATTGGCTACACCAGTTGGGATAAAGTTGTGCTGGAGTGGGGTGCCCTAATCCAACCATTGGTGACCTCATGGGGAGGGAAATCTGGACACAAAAACCCACAAAGAAAATGATAGGGGAGGGACACAGAGGGGACACATCCACTGGCCCAGAAGAGTAGCCTTGAGAGAAACTGATGACCTCTGATTTCTTTTACTGAATCTTGACCTTTGGAGTCATTGTGGCCACTCTGGGAGTCAGGCCTTCCAGAGGAGGTCTCCAGGGCTTAGACACTGCAGGATTAAGCTACCAACTATTAAAGCACACAGAGAGCCTGGCCCCACCTGTCAGAACCAGGAGCTGGGATTTTAGGCCAGCATATGGAACTTTGACTACTGTAGTGGTCAGAAGAGAATAGGGGAGGGCCTAGCCTGAGAGTGAAGCAACCCTGGAGAACAGCCAAGAATGGGGAGTCACAAAGTGGAGCCCTTTCAGAGATGTAAAGGTTGTGTCTCAGAAGCAGCATCAAAGTAGGTAAGAGAGGGCAGAAGGCAGAGCCCCTGTTAGTCAGGGAAGCATCCTAAAAGTGTGTGCATCCATGTTTGCCTGAATATATATGTGTTTGCATGTGTGTGTTTATATGTATGTATCTGAATATGTATACTGACATGTATGTGTGCCTGTACATATATGTGCCTGCATGTAAATGCCTAAATGTATGCTTTGTATATGTACATGTATATATGTCTGCATATGTAAGTTCCTGCATAAGTATACCTGCTTGTATGTCCCTGTATGTATATGTTCCTATATGTATATTACTACATGAATGTATTCTTTCACTTGTGTGTATGTATGTATATTCTTTCATGTGCATTCTTAGTGTGTGTATATGTACACGAGCATGCCTGTATGTATATACATCATCATGTGTACATGTCTGCATGTATGCTCATACAAACATTGTGTGCCTACATGTGCATTCTAACATCATGTGCCTATATAGGTGAGTTTGCATAATGAGCTTGCATGTGTGCACCTGTATGTATATTCATTTGTATGTGTGTGCCTACATGTATGTATTTTCATGTGTGTCTCTGAGTTATAAGTTTCTACATGTGTGCATGCCTATATGCGTTCATTTTCATGTGTGTGTGCAAGTATGTGTGTTTTTTTTTTTGCATGCATACGTATGTGTATGTGACTGTGTGACTTAGCATTCATGTATATAGTATGTTGTGCCATGAGCTTGTCTGTGGCCCATTGTGTGTGTGTATTAGTCATATGTCGTACAAAAAAATGTTTCAGTCAACAGCAGATCACATACACAGCAGTGGACCCGTGATTACATTGCCTAATGATGTCATAACCATCTTGGTTTGTCTACACACGCTATATATTCACAAAGCAATGAAATTGATCAGTAATGCATTTTTCAGAACATAGCCTGTGCTGGTTAATTTTTGTCAACTTAACGCAAATTAGAGTCACTTGGAAAGAAGGAATCTCAACTAAAGAATTATCTCCATTCGATTGGTCTATGAGCACGTTGTGGGTTTTCTTGATGATTGATATGAAAACTTCAGAATAAACATGTGCAAAGAGGAATAGCAGCATCTTGCCACCCGTGGCCCCAGTGGATGCCAGCCATTATTGCTGTTGATCAGAGTGCGAGCCCAGCTCCACATGCTTGGCCGTCTTATCTACACTCCCGCCATCCTCCTCCCTCCAGCCTCGGAATTCCATGACCAAGGTCCAAAGAGGGGCACCTGTTCCCTGTAGGCCCAGCACTAAAGAGCCATCTGTGGCACTGCGTCCTTCACTGTCCGCTTGAAGGGATGGAAATAGGATTTCAGACTGTCTGGTGCTGGTGGCGAAATTCCCAAGATTTCTGCTTAAATGCAGCAACAAAGTTTTCATGAATTCTCCGTAAGTGTAAATGTTCCCACAGGCACCAATTACAGTCTTTTCCCAAACAAGCACCATTTTAATTTGAATATCAAACACTTTGCACAGCAGGAATGCTGAGATTCCCACAGAGCCAGGCCCTAAGAGGGAGAGTGGCTACTCCAGTTCTGTTTCCCCCACCTCCTCTAGGTTTCTCTTCCATTGAGGTCCTTCTCACCACCTCAATAGCCCCCACCATTCTCCAACAAAGTGCACCCAAGACCCAGAATTCTCAGGCCTTAAAAACATGGGTAGATGTATGGTGGGGCGACTTGGAGCTGCTGGAGGGTGAAGCCTTGACTGGCCTTCTAGGGACTCACACAGAAGGAGTCTCAAGGCCCCAGCTTTCAGTCTCCCTGTCCATTACCCCATTTATTGCAAACAGAGCTTCCATTGGTTCCCATAGATATACATTTTTTTTTCCATCAACACTTCTGCAAAAATTCAAGTTATTTGTCAAAAACTATAAACTTTTCATGTGTGTGTAGGTTATGTATGTATTATATACCTGTATATACATGCAGGTGGAGGCCAGAGGTCGACATTCAGAGGTCAATCTTCCTCTATTACTTTCCACCTAATATTTTGAGACAGGGTCTCTCATTGTACCTAGTGCTCACCAACTGGCTAGATCAGATCACAGTGAGCCCCAGGGATCTGCATGTCTCAGCCTCCCAATTGCAGGGTTACAGATGCTTGCTGTCATGCCTTGCTTTTACCGTCAGTTTTGTGTGCCAAGCGGGGTATGGGTAAAGAGTTTCTGGGTATGTCTACTCTAACAACAGAAAGCTGACCTGAGGAACCAGTACAAGGAGACAGCTGAGATCTTGGGAGGCCTTCTAGCCAGTGACAGCTATGCCTGAGGCAGCTTGTTCTGATGGGTTTGACTGAGCTCTGCAACATACAATAAAAACAGTCTTGGTACACTCACCTTCTGTGGAGGACTTTCCTGGGAATGTCTCTACTAGCCTGACTTCCATAGCACTTGAACATCACTTAATCTGCTCAGCTTTAACCCCCTTCTCCATGAAATGGGATGGGTATTCCCACCTCTATCAGCTAAGGCACAGGCTAGGTCAGCTTCTGGGTTCTGTCTGTCCATCAACTTAGTCCTGTGCTTTGGACTCTCAGAAACAGAGTGATCCATGTTCTCCCTCTCTGGGCATCTTTCTTCCGAATAGTCTAACCTTTGAGATTTTGAAAGAAGTCAACAATGCCTCCTGTTGTTGGTCTAGGAATAAGTACTAGTCCCCTGAGAATCAGACCTCACAGCATCTGGTCTCCTCAGACATCTTGTCCAGCCCTGGGGCCCACTGCCCAATAATCCATCTGCAGGTCCCTGGGCTCCTTGCCTCTGCTCTGGGCAAGCAAGTCCTCCAGGCTCCTGAATCTTTTGTGGTCTTGTTCCAACTCCTGCTTCTCTGCCAAAAAGCCTTGCTTGGCACTTCTCCAGCGTATATTGAGCAGTGTTCTGATGAGCCCCATGTTTACTGCTCTAGAGGAGGTGGGACCTGGGAGAATGGAGCTGATAAATGAGGTGGACTAAAGTCTCCTGCAGTAGCAACTTTATTCAGAGTATCAGACAATTTATACTCTGAAGGTTAAGAGGAGTCACATGAGTAAAGTGTACAGTCACAAGAGCAGGCTGCATGTGGCAGATGAGATGCACATGGCTAAAGCATGTTTTCCCATAGAGGTATATAAACAAACAACAGCCAGTTGTAATGGATAATCTGAAGTAAACTCCTATCTGCTACACCTGGGAGGGGCACCAAAGCATAATCCAAGAACAATTTTGTGTTTTTGAAGAAACTGAGAGCACAAGACTCTTGTCTTGGTTTCTTGGAGTTTTCTCACAAGCACTCAGAATTCTCACAAGACTACCTTCTTGCACTGTGTTCTGACACCCCAAACTTCATGTTCTGAAAGCTTGGTCCCCAATCTAAGGTGGCATTAAAATGATAGGAACTTTAAGAGTCAGGATCTAATAGACAGTGATTGAGCCAGCAGAACTTCAAGCTATAGAAACTTTTTTGTCATGAAGTGCTCTGCTTAAGGTGTTTTGTTACAGCAAAGGAAGATAAAGTAAGGACACTCAGTTATAAATTACAAGACAGTCTTCTCCCCTGTGTGCTATCATTGCAAAAGTATCAGTTTCAAAAACCGTTTCTCAATATCCAGTGACCCAAACAAGCGTTCAATTTTCTTGTCTGTGACAAGAAAATTTCTTCATCATAATCTGAAAGTGAGAAGCCACAGGTGTAGCTCAGTGGTAGAGTGCTTGTCTAGCCCAAATAAGACCCCAGGTTTGATTCATAGCTTTTATAACTAATTAAAGGTGCTTATGATTAAAATGCCTAATGAACCAGGCAGTGATGGTGCACACCTTTAATCCCAGCACTTGGAAGGCAGAAACAGATGAATCTCTGTAAGTTCAAGGCCAGCCTGGTCTACAGAGTGAGTTCCAGGACAGCCAGAGTTACAACAGAGATACCCTGTCTGGAAAAACCAAAATAATAAATAATCATCATCATCATCATCATAATAATAATAATAAATATAAACGAAATAAAATACCTGATGAAAATATTCAAGAAATAGGAGGTGTCCAGCTCAGGCAAGTCACACACCCCACTGCCTCAGGATCCCTTTGTCCATTGCTGTTTCTGCTCTTTTCATCCGCAGCCCACTGGAAGGAGCTTCCCACTGTGTGCCTGACATTCTACTGTCTCAAGTGAGCCTTAAATGCCCGATGTCTCCTCAGTGAAAGCTGAACACAAGAAAGTTTTGGTAGATATTGGGAGAAGTGATAGAGAGAGAGAGAGGGAGGGGGAGAACTCCTTATTCTCATGAATATTTTCTGGACATGTCAGACACTATAGCAGCCCAGAACTGAAAACCATTCTGAATCTCTAAGCACCAGGGAGAAGGGCAGGAGCTTCTCTGGGTGGAATGAGTCGAGGTTGATTCTGCCTGAGGAGTGTCACTCCTCACTAGACCTTGGAATTCCAAGGACACTCTACCTCTCATTCATTATATGAACATCCCCTGAGCCCTCTTTACTGCCCCCCCTAACCTGTCCACGGGCTAGACTTGGGCTATGGCAGCTTCACGTCTTCTCCTCACAAACCCATAGCTATATGGCCAGAGGACCAGAAAGTCCTTGCAATTTGCTGTATAAGGAAGCCTCAGCCCCAACGCTGGGCTCCTTCACACATCAGTCCTATTTTATCTGGACATGCCTTCTAGGTTTTCAGTCTACACGGAACCCTGTGAGCTCACACGCATCTCAAGGGCACTTATCTCAGCCTTCTTCATACGGTGTCACAGACATCAGCACAGTGCTTTCTGAATCACTGCTGGCACCAGAGACAAATGGGTCAACAGACCAGTGAATGGCTAGATACAGAATTAAAAGAGCCAGCATCCCAAGGTAAGCCTCCTTTCCCATCATGGGTCAGAGCCTCCTGATCCCAAGTCTCACATTTCTAGTTACCAAACCCAGAAGCCAGAGCCCACCACTGCCTCAAATATACCAGAAGCACAGCAGGATCTTTGAACTACTGCCCTTGACCATCTACCTCCTCTCTGTTATCCCCAGACCCCAGCCTTAGACTTGGCTGCTGATGAGAGATGCTGGAAGGGATGGTACCCTCAATCCAGTCTAGCCATATGTTCCTTCTCAAAAATGCGCTCCTCAAGTGGATGGATTTAAAGCCCCTCTCTTCCTGCCAACATTACATGCCTTTCTTTTCCAGCAGGCTGGTCCAAACGCTTCCTCCTCTGTCTTCTTACATGGGGGAGGAAGGCAATCAGAATAGATGAATAAGACAGGTCTTCCTGAATACTCTCCTCCTCCACAGGATGGGCTTAAAGATGAGATGAGACTGCCAGAAACTGAATTCTCAATCTGGGTCCCCGAGGGGAACTGTCATGCTCCAGCCCATAGCTGCTCAATATGCGGTCACTAAGACCCAGACTCTGCAGGTACTCTGTTGAGCTTTCCCTGCCAGCTCCAGGAAAGTCCCCAAAGACCAAACTGCTCCCCTTAAAAGCACCCTGCCATGGCTCATTTGTAGGGACAGCTCCTCTTCTGCTCTGCCTTAAAAGCAGGAGCCAGAACTGTCCAAAACAAAGCACAGAGAGCCCTGGGTTCAGACCTGGCCTTCTATGGATAGGAGACACTAGCTGGCATGGGGGTCCCAGAAGTGCTCTTGGTAGCACCTCTTTGCATTCTGCTACAAGATGCCTAGGCTGTCACCATTTCTAGCATCCCACACTGACTTCTCAGCCAGGCCAGCCACTCTCCCTTTTTGAGTCTACAACAGGAACAATGATGAGCCGCTCTGGGGATATCCTATGAGCTCTAAGACAGAGCCACATGGAGGTAGAGAGTCCATTTGTAGTGAGAGTCAAGCTAAGAAACAATTTCAGTGAACTCAGCACTCCTAGAGCCCTGCAGCTGGCTATGAGCTCCTGCCTTCCACCCACTTTTCCAGTGAGCACTGGCAGTAGAACAATCTGAAAAGTCAGAGTTGCCACAGGTGGGTCTTTCCTTAGGACTGTGCTACCTCCTATATACCCAGAGCTTCTCCCCTTGTCTATGCCCCTGCAGGCAACCTTCCCACACTCAAGAATTAACCCTTCATGTGCAAGCAGGATGAGGATCAGTCCCTTAACCTCGCCACAGGAATATGCCTGGCCCTTGGATCCCATCCCACTTGCACCAGTGGCTTCATGAGCCACTGTTAACCAGCAGTGATCACCTTCCCATGGAACAATCAATGGTTCACCAATTTTCATTATAAATGTGAAATGTGGCTTCAGAAAATGTGGCTAATCCATCCTGAGGTCTCTGCTGTGGTTTGGAGGCAGCTGCTGGAACAAGTCCCTTTGAGGTAGAAGACACAGAAGGGCAGAAAGTTGATTGTCCACCCTACCTTCACCTTCTTGAACCTCAGGCAGAGAGACAAGAGCTCCCAGTCCGGCATGCATGTTCCAGCCTCCATGAGTGGGTTCTACAATCTCAGCCCACCATCTGGTGCTCTGCTTCGATCTGCAGTGTTTACTTTCTGAAACTCTTCAGTCATGGGGTCTGAGATGGGAAGCGACTGTGTGTGGAGAAACTGTGCTTCCTCTCATATGTTCCGGTGGCACAGAACAGCTTGCTTTCTGTACTTTAAAAACAAACCAGAAAGGAAAAATGAAAAAGGCTTGCCAATCCCTTTCCCCACTGAGGCAGAAAGCCTAGACACTCCAGAAGGCGAGGAACCCCTCTCTCTGAAAGGTAGGTCAGCTGGTGCCTGGTGTGATGGGAAGGTGTCCGTGGGTATGGAATAAAACATCAGGTGCAGGGTCCCATTAAGAGTACCCTCTGCACCTCTTGGCTCTTCTGGGACTCTACAGACAAGTTGTATGAGTGCTGGAACCTGACACCTGTGCTGTAGAGCAATGAACCCTGGGAACCCTAAGAATGGGCCAGTGGGTCTTCAGCTCCTGCTGTGCTCCAGCCTGAGCACTAACTAGTCCCCTGTCCCAAGCATCTGCACTGTCAGTGGGGTGCAATAGAAGCCCTCTAGTGTGTAACAAAGACCTCATCTTTGGAGACATAGGGTAGGACTGAGAACTGAGGCCCTGTAAGCTGTGCTGTCTATCACACACATCTTTCTACCCTCTCCCTCTGCCCACCTCATCCTCACCTGCTTCTTCCATGATATGTTGCCCCTGGAAGCTTCAAGACCCATATTTCATGAGGCAGGAACTCTGAGCCATCTTAGTACTTTGTCTTCTACTTTCTGTACCCACCCCAGACAGTGGTAGACCCCATGTGGAGGAGAATATCTAGCACCTGGTACCCATGAGAGAAACAGACACCAAGGCCTATAGCTATGGGAGTGTCTGTTGTCTTTCAGTTCTCTGGTCCCAAGTTCAGAGAGTCTAGGACTCTGGTTGGCCTATTGTGGGTGAGGACCATCAAAGATCAATCCTAGTGTTGAGAAATCAGGGCTGCTTGAGAACCTAGTCCCTCCAAGCAGCAAGAGTCAGAGGAACAGGCCTGTCTCTTTAAGATGAAAATTATTCTGGTTAAAGAGGTCACACTGGCCAGAGAAAGGTCAGTTGTAAACAGAAGAACAGAGTCAGCCCCTCTTAGCACTGGCTAATGCTCCAGGCTCAAGACAGCCACATGGCAATCTCAGATGGAATTGCTCCAGGCCTGCACAGAGCCCTAACCATTAAGGCACCATTAGGTCCACATGGGTTTTCTCTTCTCCACACAGAGGAACCTCTGTCCTAGATGCCCACTCTCAGCACCACAGTCTACTGAAGCTGTTTATGGTCATGTTTCTTGCCAAGGTGACAGAATTCTTTCATCTTCAGAGGGTACCAAAGGGGCAGAAGACGCTCAGGTTGTAGCCACTGGGAAGGGTTCACCCAGGTCTCAATAGGTCCCTCATCAGTTCCAAATCTCTCCAATTGGCAGATCTTGCCAGTGTGTCTTTTAGGAGTTGTCTCTGTCAGTGCTGAAGAACATCTCTTCTGTAGGCACAGAATGACCTAAATTATCCATGAAGCCAGCTATCATGGATGGGAGCAGGCCCAATATACTCACTGACCTAGCTATCATGGATGCAAGGAGGCTCTGTGTACTCACCCAGCTATCATGGATGGGAGCAGGCCCAGTGTACTCACCCAGCTATCATGGATGGGAGCAGGCCCAGTGTACTCACCTAGCTATCATGGATGGGAGCAGGCCCAGTGTACTCACCTAGCTATCATGGATGGGAGCAGGCCCAGTGTACTCACCTAGCTATCATGGATGCGAGGAGGCTCTGTGTACTCAACCAGCTATCATGGATGGGAGCAGGCCCAGTGTATCTCACCAGCTATCTGGATGGGAGCCAGGGCCAGTGTACTCACCTAGCTATCATGGATGGGAGCAGGCCCAGTGTACACACCTAGCTATCATGGATGCGAGGAGGCTTGTGTACTCACCCAGCTATCATGGATGGGAGCAGGCCCAGTGTACTCAAACCAGCTATCTGGATGTTTTGGAGCAGGCCCAGTGTATCTCCCCAGCTATCATGGATGGGAGCAGGCCAGTATACTCACATAGCTATCATGGATGCGAGGAGGCTCTGTGTACTCACCTAGCTATCATGGATGGAGAGCAAGCAGTGTACTCACCTAGCTATCTGGATGGGAGCAGGCCAGTGTACTCACCTAGCTATCATGGATGCTGAGGAGGCTCTAGTGTACTCACCTTGTTCCACCACTCTTGCTCTTGAGAAAGGCTAACTCTGTCCTGATGGGGACAAACTATAAGCTATTCTAGAAGCCCAGTACTCAGCTTTTAGGAGCAGACCTGTATATCTCCCAACACCCGTCACCTCCTCCCATCTATCCACTCCTCTCTTCCCTTTTTCTCTGCCCACTCCTGTCCCTCCCAGCCTCATCTCTTGTTCTTGAGGTCTTTGTAAAAAAAAAAAAACCCCCAGTTTTTCTTTGGTTTTTTTTTTTGCCCCCATCCTCAGCATTCTGCTCCCCTAACCCCTAAGTCCCATTCCACCAACCTAACTGCTGCTCATCTATCACATCTCCACCTTTCTCACTCCCAGAATGCATCAGGTCTCTTGTTCTTCTCCTAATAGTCCCAAGTATGGGCATACTTATTTGATTGCTATCTTCCCAATGGTCAAAAAGCCCAGGAGAAGAGAGATCTGTTCAAGGCACAGGCACACTGAGAGGGAGAAAGTGCACAGCCTGCACACAGCCTCGCCCCCCCACCCCAGACACTGCCACTTTAAAGTGTCTCCATCAGAAGCTATTTTCTCTAGTCACAGCTGTTTCTGACTCTCCCTGTGGGTGATCTGGGAGGCCTGGCCCAGAGGAAAAGGAAAGATGTCAGAAACCTGTCCTTCACCAGGACAAAGCAGTTTAATTATTCCTATTATCTTTGAGCTTTTACTATTCATGCTGTTGGCCTTCCCGTTCAAGAAAGAGGATGCTGCAGTGTGCCCTAATGAGCATGCTCATTGGTTTGACTCAGTCAGCCTTGAAGGAAATACCCTGTCTCCTTGTCTCCTAGCCCTTTTATCCAGAAGTCGATAAGAAGGATGAGGTGGAGGGAGCTAGGTGTGGAGGGCAACCTCGGGGGATCCCTTGAGTGCTGTCATGCCAGAGGCAGGAGTCCAGCCTCAAGAGGATCAGTGTAGGGAGGATGCTGGGCAGGCTCTTCCCTCCCCTGAGGTGCAAACAGGGATGGAAGTCCCCGGGAAGCTTCCTGGATTCCCTTTTTTGTCCCTCTTCCAGGCACTGGGTTCAGTTGGTGTTAGAAGCTTGCTTCCACTGTCTACTCAGAGCACAGTGCTCCCCACCCCAGCTCTCCTCTAGAAGTCACTACAACACCAGCACCCAGTTTTTCTGTGAAACTGACCTACTATGTGCTTCCACAGTGGACATCTGCTATCATTCAGGCCTGGAGCACTCTACCCTACTCCAGAGACTGACTCAACGGGGGGAGCAGGTTCAAGCTAGGCAAGATTGGATTCAAGTCCCAGATTTGTCTTCCAACTATATTGAAAGAGGGGTTCCTGGAGATCCAGCTTATGGATGAGACAGCCAAAGAGGACAAAGGTGAAGGAAGGAGAAGGGAAAGCATTGAAAATGTGATTGAAGCACTATGATACAGTTATGCCTGGAGCTTTCTGTACTTGCATTTCTGTCCATTAAAACCGAAATAGTGAAAACCCAATAATAAAGAATAGAGTCGGGTATGATGGCTCATGCCTGTGACCCCACCACTTGGGAGGCAAGGCGGGAGGATCGCCATGAGTTTGTTGCCTGGGCCACACTGAAGCCTTGTCTTGGGACTATCCAGCAGTGCCAGCCAACATCCCTGAAGTGGTAGTGACAAGGGTATGATTTTAGCTCCTGCCTCCTGTCTGGACTTGATAAACTATTACAGATGTGGTCCTTTGAACTGACCACCCTGCTGCTCGTGTCCAGTCCCAAGATATCTGTCTAGCCAATACCTGTAGCATGTATAAGACCTGAATTTTGATCTCCAGCATAAACATAAACCGTGAGTGGTGGTGCATACTGGAAATCTAAGCACTCAGAAGGTGGAGACAGGAAGTTCAAGGTCATCTTCAGCTATGGCAAGTTTGAGGACAGCCTAAACTGTATAAGATTTGTCTCAAGAGAAAGGAAGAAAAGAAAAAAGAAAGGGAGGGAGAGAGGGAGGAAAGGAGGAAAAAGAGCAAGGAGGACAAGAGAGATGTGTAAAGTATGTTCTTTTCACAAGGGATCTGGTAAACTTGAACCTTAACAGAAGAAGCTAGTGCTGGAGAAATAGACACTAGAAAGGCATCCTGGACCCAGAAAGCGGTTGGTAGGGAAATGTGTCATCATTGGGTAAGAAGCAACTCTGGAGTTGCCAGGGCAGATGCTGGCACACTCTGCTTTTTCCACAGTCCTCTGTATAGCTTTCTAGATCTGGAGACAGGCCATTTGTGATATCTAGTGGGTCACACCTTGAAGACTGGACTGTGTGGCGTCCTACTGTCCAGACCAGCCACCCAACTGTCTTCTTCAAGGTCAGCTAAGAGCAGACATCATACCCTCTTAGAGCCTCTGTGCTCTAGAGGGTTGTCCTGCCAGAAACTCACTGGACCTGGGGCCGTGTACCCTATGTTCTCATGTGGCAGCTACAGAGGCCTTCTCCATGGTCTGTCCACTTCTACTGAGCAACTCAGCAACCACATGGGCATCAGGAACCAGTGGCAAGTTCAGTCTGGCGGCGCTTGGGACAGAGCCCAACAGCTGCCTTCCAGAACTCCTCACCCAGCGGAACTGCAGAGAGCAGCCCAGGTGGTGGGACACTCAGCTGCTGGCACCACATACATGCCTTACACAAGGACACTACACACATCCTCCCAGGACTCAGAGTTTCTGCAGTAAGAGACAGCACATCCTTTTAAGACACTCCTGAAAATTACAAGGTAAATACAAGATTACTTCCTCAAATTATGGTAATTATACCTGGACCGAGTGTACTAATTACAGACAAAGTTGTTGGTGCCATCACTGGATCCATGTTTATTGAGCAACCCTGCTCCTGCTGGGTGGCAAGAGCTGTTCAGAGAAGGAACCCTGGCTTAACCCTCTCAATTCAGCCCTTGCAGCAAGTTCCTAGGCTGCTGGTTCCATCTGTACTTATATCCAGCTGGGGATCCATCAGACCTGAACTCCACTCTGGCTTTGCTCCTTGGCTGCTGCCTAGCACTGGGGTGATAACCATCTCAGGACCTCATTGCATAAAACAGGCACAATAAAGCTTGGGCTTGGCGGGGTTAAGTAAACAGTACTGGTCTTAGAGCTGAGATCTGGCCCTAGGGCACATGATGGCAAACACCTGTCACTATGCATTTATCTACCACACATAGCACATAACACAGAGCAACGTTCTGTGATCCTGGTAAGAACATTAACTTTGGCTCATAACAATGCATCACTAGTAATCCACAATGATGACATCCCCTCTCACACAGCAGGCTAACAGTGGGGGATGATATTCTTGGAGTCATTGTGCTCTCTGCTCTGCTCCCTCTCTATAGATAAAGTATGACCCTTTTTAACCCAACCCAAATTGTCCATTTCCACACCCAAGCCCCTCAGGTTATATCTCCTATCTGCTCCCTCTCACAGATGGCAGGGTCCCTGCTCTGTGCACAAAGATGTTTCTCCTGGATCAGAGTGTGCTGTCTACCAAATCCACCTCCATCTCTCACACAACCCAACTTATTATGACCTTCAATGCTTCTGTAGTTCAACCTTAAATAATGATATTTGTCTGATGCCCTGAAATGATGTTATGCATCAGATCTGAGCCCCATGGCATGAAAGAAACATCTTTGGGGAATTTCTGACCTAGAAATTGCTTCTTTTTTCTTCTTTCTATTTTGAATGTCAATGTGATTGATGGTTAGGGTGTGGTGACCATTTTTCAGCAATGAAGTCTAAGAATACTAAGGATGGTGACCCAGGTAGCCAGTCAGTGATGGAGCATGCCGTTAACCCCAGCACTTGGGAAGCAGAGAAAGGTGGATCTTTGAGTTCAAGGCCACCCTGGTGCACAGTACCAAGTTCCAGGACATTCAGGACTACACAGAGAAACCCAATGTCAAAAACAACAAACAAATAAACAAAGATGGTGACCCAGGAGGCAAATTTGAGTTCTCATTGATGTCCTCCAGCAGCTCTTTGAGCCCCACGCTGACTATCTTTCCCATATTTGCTTAAGTTATTGTACTTGGGTTTCTGTTTGGTGCAGTTGAACTCAATCTCAAACAAAATCAACCCCTTTAGAACCATCAACCAGGATTCATGGAAGGTACCCTAATTCCATGCATTCCATGAAATAACCTTCATTCCATTCCATTCCATGCATGATTCCATGGCCATCACACCTCAGTGACTCAGGCTTCAAACCAAATACTCAGAAGTACAAGTAATCCAGAACTCACAGAGAAAGCCTGGCTTCCAACAGTAGGAGCTCTTCATGGAGCTGAGGGTGGAGGTATGTGGGTGAAGATCTCAGGAAGTCCTCATCCAGTTCATGATGAGGGGGAGGAGTCATCTACCCACCTGGTCTAGGGCTCCTATTCCTAGAGTGAGCAATGTGGAAGTACCAGGCTTCTGATTATCAGAGGCAGAACCAGAGAAGCCATATCTAAGCCCCAAACCTGTCTCTTCTCTGTAGGCACTCAGTTAGAGCAAATGGTACCAGCAGATGAATGTCAGTCCTACTTCCTCTTAGTTTGCTTATTTAAACAAAAAAGAACTTCACATTTTCTCAACACATTTTGTCTCTCAACACCCTGCTGGGCCCCAGAGTACATCCTGAGTCTCTGGCTCAGCCTTCCTGGCCTTTCCTAACTGACAGATCCATTTTAGAGCAGCTCACAGGGTATTTGACCTTAATACTTGGAGGCCAGCCAGTTCTACAAAGGTGACTTCAGGAAAGTGCCCAGCTGTAGACAAAGCTCTGAGGATGCTGCTTGAAGAGGAAGAACCTCCATCTCCTTCAGGAGATCACTGGCAGGTAGCTTCAGCCACTCCATGGCGTTGGGAAAGGCTATCCCCAGCCCAGAATGGTATCACCCTCCACCATCCTCCTCCCCTGACCAGTAGAACAAAGGAAACAATCAAGAAGCCAGGATTCTGCTTCCTGGCCCAACATTAACTTACCATGAAACGCTGGGCCTCTGCATTCTCCTCTCAGAAATATAGTTGCTTCTATTAGAATGTGCCCCCCCCCAAATAAAACAAAAAACAAGCAAACAAAAAAAGGTGGTGGTGGCACATGCTTTTAATCCCAGCATTCAGGAGGCAGAGGAAGGTAGATCTTTGTGATTTCTAGGCCATCCTGGTCTGCAGAGCAAGTTCCAGGAACAGCCGGGGCTAAGCAGAGAAACCATGTCTCAAAAAAAAAAAAAAAATTAAAATTAAATGGTGTCTGCAAGAGCTAGAGAGATGGTTCAGTAGAGGCCCTGGTGGCTTATAACCATTTGTAACTCCAGTTCTAGTGGCTCTGATACCCTTTTCTGAACTTGAAGAACACAGGCATGTACACAGTACACACACATACATACAGGAAAAACATTTATGCACAAAAAGCAAAAAATAACTCTAAACACTTTTTAAAGAGTGGTGTCTGCAGTAGTCAGGACTGGTGCTCAGGAGTAGTGTGTACTTCAGGCACATCATGATCCAGGAGATCAGCCAATGTCATGGCGATGAAGCCTACCACTGGGTATTCCCAGGCAGTCTCCATTCAAGTACTCCCTTGATTAGTTTCTGTGATAAGATGAGATCTGACACTTTAAAGATGCTACCTTATAGCCCTACTCCCCACCCCCTTTTGAGGCAAGTTTTACATAGCCCAGGCTGGCCTCCAAATCTATATGTCGGTGAAAATGACCTTGATCCTTGTTTGTCTTTGTCTTTGTCTTTGTTTTGGCTTTGTTTATTGGTTGAGACAGGGTCACATTATGTAGCCCTGGCTATCCTGAAACTCACTATGTATACCAGTCTGACACTGAACTCAGACAGCCATCTGCCTCTGCCTCTGCCTCTGCCTCTGCCTCTGCCTCTGCCTCTGCCTCTGCCTCTGCCTCTGCCTTCCTCTGCCTCTGCCTCTGCCTTCAGAGTACTGGAATCAAAGGTATTCCCCACCACTCCCAGTTGTTTTGTTTTTGAGAGAACATGTCATGTAGCTTAGGCTGGCCTTGAAACATTGGCCATGATAACCTTATGATGCATGATTAGACATTTATACTCTGCTTATATTTGATATGGGGTGGAATGTGTCATATCCAGTACTTCCTGTGGAGGTCATGAGGGACAACCTGTGGAAGCCATGGTGTGTGTACCCCTCTTCCAACCTGTGGAAGTCATCTTCCACCATGGATGTCAAGGATCAAATTCATGTCATCAGGCTTGGCAGCAAGTGCCTTTCCCCACCGAGCCAAGCCACCAACCCTATCCTGAACTTAAGCTCCTCCTCCCTCCACCCTCAGAAGTGCCTGGGTTACATGAACCAACAAGTGATGCTGGGGTCAAACCCAGAGTTCATGGATGCGAGGCAAGCACTCTAACAGCTGAGCCAGCCCCAGGCCCACATTTAGATCCAGCCCTACAAAAGAAAAACAAAATTAAAAAAAAAACCCCAGCAAATCTATGTGTCCAATCACCAATATAATCACAGCCCTGAATCCATTAGCGTGACCATTCCATGAATACACAAACTCCACGTGTGGGGAACAGGGGCGAGATTTCACGACTGCAGTCAAGCTGGCACTGGGAGTTTTTAATTTTAATTTTACTCAGAATTCAAACACCAAATAATAACAGTGTTCTTGGGTGTGAATATATTTCCACATTCAGTTAAAACAGGAGCCATTGGTTTAGCAGATGCTCCCAGGCAGCCTACCAAAGGCTACTCTGCAGGACCGATGAAGAGCCACCTCCAGTGAAGGTGTCACTCTGGAGAAGAGGCCTCCAGTGTCAGAGACAGCAAAAGCATGGTGGCCCTGGTGAACATAACTCCAGCCACCATGCCAGCACACCCATGGCCTAAAGAACAACAGTGGGCTCAGCCTTATCGTCTAGGGTGGTGCAGGACGTAGAATACTCTGCACACACTCTCAGCACTTGCCTGAACAACAGTTCACATTCCTGATAGCTAAAGCATTCCCTAGGTCTTGATTCCAGTCCATGGCCCTGGCCATGAGGTCACAGTGCTCCATGAGAACTTCCCAATGTCACTGGATTCTAGCTGTAGCAATGACCCTTCCTTGGGGCTCCAGCCTACCAGGATACCCTGAGGAGCACATTTTGGTTCTACAGAGCCAGCATGGTGTCACCTGACTCGGAGGGGTGGGGGAGTGGTAATACAGTTTGCTCCAAGAGTGCCAGGAAGCTGCAAGGGTTTTACTGACCACAGATTTGGTCTAGCATCTAGTGAGAAGAAGGCACCAGTCCATCTGACCCACCTCCATCACAGGCTGTGTGCCTATCACAGGGCAACTGACTAGGCACAAGCAAAAGCAAAAGGCAACTCTGTGGAGAGATACATATACAACAAGGATACAATGTCCCTCCAGCAGCCCTGTGAAGTGCCATTATCGCTCAAATCAAACAACAGCACCCCAACCATAGCCTACTGCAGATCAGGAGGGGACCACTCATCCATGTCCCTCCTGAACCTCTGTCCACACAGTTTGCATGAGAGGAAAATCCTTCCTGGTCACTTGGGGCTGTGGGCTTTAGGTAATGGATTGTATTTCGTTGTGAAGACTCCTGGGAATTCATGAGAATGTTTTCTTCAAGGTACTTCTAAGTGAAAACTGGTGATCTGAAGAGGGTTCCTGTGTCCTTCACTGACTGGCAGAGAACCAGGAAGCCCCATTTCTGACTAGTCTTTCAGGAGTGGCTGTACTCCTGAGACTTATGTCAAAGCATTTATAGTAAGTCAGAGCATACATGGTGGAAGGAGAGCACCAGCTCCTGCAAGTTGTCCTGTGATCTCCAGTAGGGAGAGCACATCATATAATATATACAAAGCAAAACGAATAATATAAAATGTAATTTTTTAAGATTTTATTTTTTATGTGTATGTATGTATGTGTAAGTTATGTTCAAGTGAGTGCAGTGTCAGCAGAATCCAAAGAGGGCATCAGATCTCTGAAGCTGAAGTTACAGGTGGCTGTGAGCTTTTGGGATGTGGTTGCTAGGAACTAAACTCAGGTCCTCGGGAAGATCAGCAAGTGCTCTCAGCTGCTGAGCCATCACTTTTGCCCCATAATAAATACATTTTTAAACTTTTTAAAGTGAATAGATAAATAAAAAATACAAAAGAGTTCAGTGATAAATAATTTGACTTATGCCTATAAGGCCCTGAGTTCAGCCTTAGTGCCCAAAAAAATTTAAAGGCAAGCCGGGCAATGATGGCACATACACGCCTTTAATCCCCAGCACTTGGGAGGCAGAGGCAGGTGGATCTCTGTGAGTTCAAGGCCAGAGTGGTCTACAGAGCTCATTCCAGGACAGCCAGGACTGCACAGAGAAACTCTGTCTCTAAAAAAAAAAAAGAAAGAAAGAAAGAAAGAAAAGAAAGGAAAGGGAAGAAGAAAGAAAGAGAAGAAGAAAGGGAAGAAGAAGCTGGGCGGTTGGTGGCACACGCCTTTAATCCCAGCACTCAGGAGGCAGAGGCAGAGGAATCTCTGAGTTCCAGGCCAGCTGGTCTACAGATCTAGTTTCCAGGACAGTCAGAGCTACATAGGAAAACCATGTCTTGAAAAACAAACAAAAAATGAAAGTGGCACAGAAAAGAGTTTTGCTTTAGCTGAGTGGTCAGTGAGTCTCCAAGACAGGAAAACTTTCCACCTACACAAGGAAAATGAAGGTTGGATCGAGGCCCAAGTCCTCAACCTCAGAGCCTATGATCTGCCCTTATATGGAATTATGTTCTTTGTAATTAAGTAAGGGTGTCTAGGTGATACCATCCTGAATTTAGGATGGATCCTAGATCCAGTAATATATCTCCTTGTAAATATGAGTGAAGAGAGGAGTAGTCAGAATTTTCCTGGTCCCCAATATCTTTGTTTACTTAAAGGAAAAGTAAAACATTAAAATGAATACTTATAGTAGTAAAGGCCTGTCACTTATATTACTGGTGCTTTACATGCATTTAATTTTACTCTATGATCTTAGCCCAAATATACTAAAGAGCTAGGTCATTTTACAACTCAACATAAATACCTATGAATTTTTAGGCAGAAGAAAAAGGTATACAAAGGTCCTGAGCAGAGACCAGCTTGGGTGATGAAGCAGGAAATCCTAGCCATGATTGAATATAGGAGAGGGAGTCATGGGTTAAGTTCTCAAGGGTCTGGGCCTAATTCCAGGTGCTAATGGAACTGCTAAGGAAGTTTTCAATAAATAAAGAAAGGCTAGTCCTGGCTGCTATGGTGGGTGGGCATGAGTAAGGGGCTCCTCCTATCTTATACCCCTCTGCCCAAAGTGATAAGAAGGGCCACAAACTACTCCTGGGAAGACGCAGTGTGTTGGAAAACTGCTGGCACTCTTCAGAACAGACAACTGAACAGAAGAAACAAGGCTTTGGATATGTTTGCTGAAGCAGCAGAAGGCAGGCAATACCAGCATTGATGTCACACAATGCCTGCAAATGAGACTTCCAGAAGTCTGAGTCTGTTGAAAAGGACAACAGCAGAGAGTCCAAATCCAGACCATGCTCTGGTGGTTTTGCATGCAAAACTATTTTCAAGTTGGTGTCTTGAAGGGCCTCACACATATCCACCGAGCTCTGGGACTAATTGAAGGGGTGGGACCTGTCAGGCTGGTCATTCTGGAAAACCAGTCAGCACGTTAATTGCTTCATAATGGACTGCATGTTGATGTATGGAAACAATCAGTGATTCAGGTGACTGCCCTGTGTCCACAGTAGAGATTTGATTACTCTTTTTTATCACTAAATTAAATTCCTTCTCCTGTTTGTCCTGTTATGTTAAATCTCTTCGAATCTTAATAGACTTCAGCTTCTGCCTGCAGCTCAGCCTCTGATAAACATGTCTGTAATTTGTAGTGTCCAGGGCCAGAGGTGCAGAGGAAGCCAGGCAGGTGTACAGAAAGCTAAAAATAGGAAGAGATGCTAGGGAAAGCAGCTGGCTAGAAAGCTGGATGCAAACAGAACAGAGGTTTCCATACCCAGGGTGCTTCTTGTCGTTGAGCCACTGCACACATGGCTTCCCATGCTGTGTCTGAGAGACCTCCCAGGAGGGGCATGCCTGGTTCCTGCAGATCAAGATGGGGCTCCTGCCTTCTCTCCTCAGACCAACTACAGTTTTGCTTTCAGCCCTGTGTTTAACATTGACCCTGCCAGCCAGGCTGCTTCCCTTTCTCCAGTATCTAGGCATGCCCTGTGAGGAGCTATCCCAGAAGGTCAACTGCCTCTAAGAACAGAGTTCAGGTATCTCCCAAGTTCAGCTGGCCAGGAGCTCCCTGAAGACATAGCAGGTAGACTATAGTGTTGACTGATAGGAAGAGGGAGAGTTGTGATGAACTCTGGGCATATTGTTGTACATTTGTCCATGGACCCTCTGTAGACAGTTTATAACATCCCCGAAGTACAGAGTCAGCCAGGTGTGGTGATACACACCTTTATTCCCAGCACTTGGGAAGCAAAGGCAGGTAGATTTCTGTGAATTCAAGGCCAGCCCGATCTACATAGTAAGTTCCAGTCTAGCAGGATTGCAGGATTACATAATGAGACTATGATATATAAAATATATATATTATATTATATACATATATATATTATAATATATATATATATACTGCAGGGTCAACTGCTGATGGCATGTTGTGAGTGTGTGAAAGGGCCTATGAACCTACATGTCTATCATCGGATCCTGAAGCTGCAGTATCCTCAGGTGTGGGCACCTACTAAGAACAAATGGGAAGCAAGGACATCATCTCAGGGTTGAGGAAAGGATGGCACTATCCCTGTGCATCCTGGGAAACTCTAAACAGGACTAGCAGTGGCCGGAGAGCCGATGGGCCAGCAACTGTGGTCAGCATTCTGAATGACTGCAATGGCTCCTGGCACTTAGAACAGGTCCAAGATTAGCAGACAGCACGTACCTCACACACTTCACAGGGTATGTTCCCTTCCCAGAATAGGCATGGCCTCCTACTATCTCATAGGGCAGGACAGTAGACTTATCATATAGCCCTGGCTGTGATTGCAACAGGACCATATTCAGGAGCAGTGAGAGAGAGAGACTTCAGAAGTCACAGAGGAACCAAGCCAGGTGGGGAGCATAACGCATCCTTGGGGAGTGAAGAGCTAGCCTCTGACACACCGAAGTGGCATACAAAACTAGTCTATGACTTACTGAGGTAAGGTGCAGATGTGGTATAGAGCTCTAGATACACTGGGGTGAGGGACAAAGCTAGTCCATGGCATTCTGAGGTGAAGGACAGAGCTATCCCTTCACACTGGGGTAAGATGAAGAGGTAGACCATGACATGCTGGGTTGTCTACTATCCATCCATCATCCATCCGCTCATGCATACCTCCTCCCTTCCACTCACCCATCTATCCCAGCAACCACCCATCATCTATCATCCATCCCTCCCATCTATCCACCCAATCATCTATGCACCCATTCATCCACCATTTATCCATCCACCTCTGTCCCTCTATCCATACATCTATCAGACATTTTCTGGGCAACACCATGTGCTGCTGTTTCTCCATCTTGTAACAGCAGAGCTCTGCCAAGCAGACAAGCTTTGCCTCATTCAGTTTTCTTTCGCAAGTAGCAGGGGAGAAGCAATATAGATGAGCATTCTGCTCATCAAGGGCACATGGGGACAACTGAATGTCTGGAAAAAGTTCATCTCCCAGATGCTGAGATGGGACCCAGAATCATGGGGAGATTTTTCTTATCTGTGCCCTCTCACCATCCATGCTACGTGGTCTGAGACCTGCAGCCACACTACTCCCTGTCAGGTTGGACAGTGACTAGCAGCAGAGACCCCCCATGCTGAGCACACACTGGGGCATGCTCTGCATTTGAGGGGGATTACGGGAGATTTGTTTGTGTTTGTTCTCTTGCCCAGCAGTCAATAAAATGTAATTAATTTTAAAACAAGATTCACAGCTCTGTACTGCACACTGGGATGCACTTGGTGAATACAGGAGATGCTTTCACTGACTCTGCTGGAAGCAGGATGTATGTGTGGCAGACGCTGCTCCTGCCTACAGAAGCCTCTTTTTAGTGTCTGCTGGGGTGGCAGTTCTCTAGCCAGGGTGGGGGCAGAGGTCACAGATGCTATGAACCCCCAGAATAGATGTGGGTCAGGGAAGCTGCAGAATGATGTGGTGTATGGATGGGGTGAGATCTGATCTCTGATATACTCAGTCAGCCAGGTTCACAGATGGGTTCAAATGAATGCAACAAGCAACATCGGAGGCATGCTGGTAGTAGATTGAGTTGCTGGAGGACAGCCAGCTAATAGAGGGCTGGAGCTTTGAAAGGGTGGGTTCCTAAGGAGGTCACCAGCATGCTGCTGGGGGCTCTTGATCCTCAGGAAGCTGGGGCTTAAAAAACCACATTTTGGGATCTTAGGGCTAAGAACCACAAACTAGAACATTCAGCAGAGTCACTGATCAGCTTAGTTATGAGGCCTTAAGAATACTGCGAAAAAGTTCTTGACTTCAAGATACAACAGAAAAAAAAATGGAATTTAGAAATTGGGAGGTAAGCCAGGCAGTGGTGGCTCACACCTTTAATCCCAGAGACAGAGGCAGACAGATCTCTGAGTTTGAGGCCAGCCTGGTCTACAGACCAGTTCCAGAATAGCCAGGACTACACAGAAAAACTCTGTCTCAAAAATCCAAAACAAAAAATGAAAAAAAGAAATTGGGGGGTATTTGATAACATTTAAACTAGGGGTGCACCTAATGCCAACCAGGGTGTGTCTCAAGCCCCAGGCTTTGGACTCCTTCTTACATGAACAGAGACTATACCACTGGCCGCCCCCACAGGCCTCCACTGGGATTTGCTGAGGCCCAGCCAAGTACAGTAATAGAAAAGACTGACTCAAACATCTGTCGTTTGGAGAACACTAGGATCAAGCATCAGTAAATGTCAGCACGGCTCTGGGCCTTAAAGTCCCAGCTCTGTGGTCTAGTCATGAGGTCATGGACAGTGTCCTGGTCTCCTGCAAGGCTGTGCCTTTGATTAAAACTCACTCATAATGACAAGGATGATGGAATAACTGTTCTCAAGATCACACTCCCTAAAAACTCCCATGGAAATTCTCCTGATGGCCCCAGGAGCTGAGAAGAGCCTGGATGGCAGACTGAAAACAGCTGCTGCAGAAAACAGTGCTGCGGCTGCAGGCCATGATGAATTTAGAAAGTGACCTCAAGCCTTTGACAAGGTTCCAGCCATGACCTTAATTCTAGCTCGTAGATTCCCTAGCAAAGGACTCGATTATGCCCACTTTCTGGCTGTGGACACTGGAGATGAGAAGTGTGAGTGATTTTGAAGCTTCAAAGCATGTGATCTGTACCTAATACCAAATGAGGGCTATTCTTTGAAGAGGATTCACAGCCAGGAAACAAAACCAAAGGAGATAGCCAACAGAACCCCAGAGGTGGTTGAAGAAAAGCTGTAGTGGGCACAGAGCCCCAAAAAGGTATGGGGCGTGGAATCTGGAAAAGGATCCAGTTGGGATCTGCTAGCTAGAGGGATATCTGACCCAGGCCAGGCACTCAGGATGAGTTCAAGAAGATTGCATGGCTACTCTTTTAGAAGCTCTGGGTGGACAATAGCCAGGGCTATAAGGAGCAGAGTTGGGGGAAGTAGGGGGGGAGGTGCTAAGCAGATCTGTGGGCCAGGGCCAGCATAGCATGTGTCTGCAAACACCAGGATACTGCTCACTTTCTGACCTACTCACTGTCTGCACATGCAAATGTTCCGTGCCTGTGGGAAATAAAATCACCTCCCTGTTCTAGAAACCAGGACTTGTCCTCGGGTGTCACGGCCATTTCCAACTTCTCCTTCCTCTGAAGAGCCACTAATGTCAAAGGGATGATAAAGGCTCTACCTCTACAAACTAGTGTTAAAGAGGAGAGGAAAGAATCACTGCGAAGGAACCATGACTTTATGAAGACACATTGCTGAGGTAAAGTGCACTGGAGCAGAACAGCCAAGCTGTGATGGATAGTCTAGTTCTAACTGGGCAGGGCTTGGAAGAAGCACCAGCTACCAGATGCAGAGAAGACAACCTGAGCTGGACACCTGGGGAAGGTGCTGGATGTTAATGTCCTCATGTTTGTAGAGATGAAAGGAAGGAAGGGTCATCCTGGAGGCACAGGAAGGGGACATGCAGACCAGACCAGGCCACCTCAGAGAAGCAAGGCAGTTAGAAGGTAACTGGTGCCCAACAGGTATTGGGTCTGTGTAGCTCTGCAGATGGAAGTGAGGGCCTATGACAGCAATGGTCAACTGGACTATCTACTGGCAGATGTGTGCAGATAACTTATTCTCACAGGGACAGATGGCTACAGAGTATCTATAGAAGAATCTGCTGTACAACTTTGAGGACAAACTAGAACAGATCACGGGCTGGATGCTACAAGCTAAGAGGCATAAGGGAGACCTGCAGATGTGCATCCAAGAATACCATGGAAGGGCAGAGCAGTGTGAGCACTGCTTTTCTTTGGGAGACATGTGAAGCAACCTGGAGGGCAAGTAAAACAGCAGATCCCAGATTGGAATTTAAAGACTTTTACAGAGCAATTGAAGGCTCTCAGGGCTATGCCAATGATTCTCAAAGCTACCAAGGCTGAAACCTAGACCACTGAGGTCTCCCTGCCCTCTGCTTGTGCTCCCTTGTAGCCTCTGGAGAGCCTCCAGTATTAAGAGAAGGCCATGAACAATGAAGGTCATAGCTAGTCTTCCCCAGATCTTAGCTGCCAGGGCCCCGGGCTTTGTCCAAGCCCCAACTCAGCCATTAAGTTCGATAGATGCCTTTCTCTGAGCTTTCTAAGAAGAGGCCTTCATCCCACCTCAGTGCCCTTTCTGTGGACCAGAGATAAGCCAGATCTCAATAGGTGTAGACTGTATGAATGAGCTGTTGGCTCATACCTCCATATCTACAGCCTCCTCCAACAGCTTCAGAAGTCTCCTGACCTGAGCTGTCCATTTCACATGTTTCATGCCCCTTGCTCCTGAGGACCAATATCTATCTGCCCTGTGATAGGAAAGCCAGGGCCCATCCAGTGTAACTGAAGCAACCAAGTTCCCCAACCAGATCCCTCCCAAGGGCTGCCAATGACTGATGCTTCTAAGAAGTTCAGCCACAGCACTCTCTGCCTCCTTGCTTCAGGGTTCTTGCTCTGGGATGGGAGATCAGCAGCCTGGAACACATGTGTGCACATAATGGCCACCTGAAAAGACTCCTGGAGGTGGGAAGAACCCTAGAAAAAGGACAGAATGAAGCATCATGGGGCCACTCCTGCCCTTTCTATGTGCTGAATCTTGGGCAGAGGACTATTATGATTATTGGACTTGGAGGGTCCATACCCATGGGGAACTTGTGCACCTAAACCCTGACCATAGTCAGGGAGCCAAGTTGGCAATGGGGTGCCTGTCAGTTCATTCTTCAGGCCCTGGTGCTCATAGATCAGCTGGGATGACGGATCAGAGACCCTGGAAGATTCTAGCTAAGACCAGCAATACAGATTTGAAGGTTGATTAACTCAAAGGCACTGTGCACTTACCCTAGGTTGGGGCATTTCTGTTAGGCTTACCTACCCCAGATGAAAACTATAGCTAAGACATGTCCTTGGCTCCAATGTAGGAGGAATGTCAAGGCAAGGGGCTACTTTCTCTGATTGCAGGGACATCCTCAGCCATATAATGTCTTGGTTCTGCTTGTATCATTGAGGACCTGAGTGGCCTGAGACCTGGGCTGAGCTGAGCAACTACTGAGGATGTTATGCATGGCACAGTGGACAAGGACAGGCAGAATAATGCTGACCTAGATTAAGGAAACAGACAGGGTTTGGAGGTCAGGGTCACCTTCATGAGGGTATTTGGATTCTGCCAGGGTACACAGAGGAAGCCTAGCCTCGCTATTGAAATGTCCACAGTGGCCAATATCCCTGCTTATGGCCTTTCCAATGGTTCGATCCTCCTCTAAACAGTGCTCACTTCTGTGGATGGTTTACACAAGAGGATTGAGGTCACAGGCTGGGTCCTGAGCTACTAGGGGAGGCTAGAAATCTTTGGAGCTCCTTGGCTTGTAGATGCCTTCCCACAAATGAGCCTCCTCTTTTACATGGCTTCTTGTGTGTGTGTTGGTGCAAATTTCTATAGCTGCTGACTTAGAACACACTACTCTGACTCCATTCTAAATTCCATCTGTAATGACCCATGTCTAAAGACTGCCACACTTGGAAGTAGAGGGTGGGGCCTCAACATATTCTTGAAGCCCCTAACCAAAGTGCCACCCTACCATGACTGAGTTGGGATTTCTCACCCATTCTAAGTGATAGAACTCAATCTGATTCTCACGGTTAGGATGGAGCCTTGAAAGCAAGGTGGCAGCCTGATGAGGATCCTACTGGGAACTCCAAGATAGGGCAGGCCCTCTCCCACAGACCCAGCATCAAGATTGGGAAGGTCTTTACATCAGGGCCTGGCCCTTATGGACTAAGCATCTGAGAACCTTATCCTTCTCTCTATCAGGGTCATCCCAAGATACCCATTAGAGCCTTCTGGGAGCTACTAACCAGCTGAGCCACTGTTTCCGGGGCAAGTGTGGAGATTTGTGCCTTTGTAAAACCCTTGAATGTCTATATCACATGACCAGGACTGAGAACCCCCCAAGCATACCCTATGTACACACACACACACACACACACACACACACACACACACTCGTGTTTCTGCATACACAGAGCCCATCAATTAGCTTCCCAGAACAAAGAAAATCCACTTTAAGATAATTTGCTGCCTAGATGCTGAAACAGCCAGCAGTTTTTAAAGGGCAACCTTCTTTTAATTACAAACAAAATTTAAGTGCTGCCCCTGGGCCATTGGCAGCAGCTTGGAGAAAAGATGTGGCCACAGGCCTGTGATGCTGGTGTCAGCTGGCTGCTATATATGAGGCTCCCAATACTGCCAAGAATATTGCCTACCTAGGAACCCAGGCTGGGTAAAGCTGTTTGGCAGGGTGGGTATCAGGTGAGATCTTGGATGTTAGTGTGAGCTGGGGGAGGGGGTAACCAGCCTGGGCTCTGGAGTATCACACTGAAGTGTGAACTGTCCTTCCCAGCTGTGTGGGCTGTATTTCTGGCACATTTCAGGTCCTCTCCACAGAACAGCAGAAGGCCTTTATAGGCATGAGCCAGGCATGGGTTTCTGGGGCACTGGAAACCACGCTCTGGGCTGTTTCTGGAACTGGGACGTTCATGCACGCCCCAAACTCAGCACATCTTTATGCCAAGTCATAGGGATAATGGGACCTGAAAGTACGTGGGCTTGGACTGCTGCCTGGCTATCCTCTCAAATCTCCTCACCTGTACAAGGAACAGGGAAGAATTAACTGAGAAGGCCCAGAGAGTGTTCTTTCACAGGTCCTCGTACCACATGGAATAGAGGTTTCTTCAGTGTAAAACATACATGAAAACCATTGTCTCCGAGCCATGCTTCTGCTCACCTGAACCTCATAACAGCCCCGCCTGCCACAGATGCTGCTTTTCCGCGTGAGAAATTAGCTAACTGAGGTGCAGAAAGTTACAGTACCATCTGGACACGATCAAGCTAGGAAAGGAGACCTAGGATGTAAACCCAGACAGTTCCAGATCAAAAGGAAAGGCACACAGAGATACAAAGACAAAGAGAAAGACAAAGAGAGGTAAGGAGACAGAAACAGAGACTGAGAAAGAAGAGAGAAGGCGAGAGACAGGAATTTAAAGGAAAGAAAAGATCACACCACAGACCTGAGCCTGAAGAACTAAGTATTCTTGTGACGACCCCTCCTGCCCTCCAGCTGCTCCCTAAGTCAAGCTTCTGCAGGTCAGTGCTGACCTGCTGCCGGCTTAAAAAGCAGGCAGCCCTCTACCCTGCTTCCTGGCCAAGCCTCTTGAGCTGGTATGCAGGGTGCTGCTGACAACTAGTGGCCACTTGAGGTTCTGCATGCTGGAGCCCACAGGAACTTCTGCCCATCAGCACCAACTCTTTCCTCAAAGGTCCCTAGTGCTCATTCCATATCCCCAGAAGACAGTGGCATTGGCTCCGCTTCTGGCAGGCCAAAGGGACTGTTGAGACCGCAGGCTTCTTTCCAGCTTCTCCATCTGTCCAGGACCTGGCCAGAGCTCTGTCCCTTTAGTAGTTTTGGAGAAACTATTAAGAAAACCACTCAGGTGTTTTCTACACTGCCCTTCATTTGGAGGATTCTGGTTTCTGGTTTGAGAAAACACACAGGGACCCTCATATCCTCATGTCTGACTAGAGACTTGCCCCAGGGGACGAATACTGGGCTGGCCAGGCCTTCCTCTGGAAGGCTGTTCTAGTCTCCAACATGTCTTTCAGAGGTAGAATTGAGTGGCAGTAACCAATCTGTTCACTGGTTACACAGTTACAAGCAAGTGACAGTTCAGCAAAGTAACAATGTGCTGTCCTGAGCTGCAGTCCTAGGCTCCAAGGTGACTCGGAGTTCTACCTAAACGTCAGGCCTGAAGACCCTTCTGTGTCTGAAAGGGCAGGTCTCCGGGCCGGGTGAAGACTTTGGCAAGATGCCATGCAGATGCCATCTATGTCTTTCAGGAGGGAGGAGAGTCCTGAGGCAAGTCAGACTGCCTTGGCATCTGTGACACACACACACACACCACACACTGCACACACTCCACAAACATATCCTATCACACATACCATATATAAAACATACCACACACACACACCATATACCACACACACACACACACACACACACACACACATACGCAAAGCTACCCATCTGGGCAAACTATTCCTTTAGCAACTAGGCATTATACTTGCACATTTTATGGAAGCCTCAGCCTAGGACACAACCACAGAGCACCTGGGGCCCAGCTGTGTCCTGAGGTAGAGTCTACCCTTTGTGGGCTTAAACGTGGCCCTTGGCAGAGCCCAGCTTCATGTGGGACCCTACACTGGGCTCAGGGCAGGGTGTCACAGATCATGAAGCTCCCAGAGGCTCAGCCCTGGTCTGTATGCCTAACCCTCCACCCAGGCAATGGGTAACACTGGTGCTGCTGGTCAGAGGGATTCTTGACACAAGGGATATGCAGATATCCAGGCTGATGCATGGGGAGGACAGCTAAACCTTGGTGCCTGAGATCAGGCCTCTGAGGTCCCTTGTAAGTTGCTCTGCCCAGCTTTCATGGGCTCAACAAGAGGGAAGTACAGCCTCATCTCCCTTCTGCAAACCCTACTACCAGCTCTCTACCTGAAACTGTAGTCACTGCAGTTGTATAAGAATCCCAAGACTGAGCCATAATCCCCACCATGTTGGGTCCTGGGCATGTGCCCTCTGACCCTGTGCTGAGACTATGAGAGGGCTACAGTCTGGGCTCTCTGTCCGTGTCCTAGGGACTCCAAGTCCTTAGGCACAGCAATGTGGTGCCAGCTACCAGACACTTCTGAGTAACTGGAACCCAGTTGGTCAACAGGACTGGAGATGGCTGTCTCCAAGCCCCTTTCTTACTCATCTGGCCTTTGAAGACTCTCCCAGCCCATTTCCATTTGGGAAGCCAAGAGTTTCCTCACACAGAACAGCAGAGCAAGTCACCAGGGAGGACCCAGGGATTCAGAATCAAGAGGATATCTGGGGAGATGAAGAAGTAGATTCTGAGGTCTGTGCTAATCAAGGACAGAAGGCCTCATTTCCCTCTACCATGGAAAGGAAGAACCTCTGGGAACCTAGAGAATTGTGAGATTTTTTTTTCTTTTCTTGTTGAAAAAAATTCCACAAGAGGCCAGAAGAGGGCTCCAGCCTCCTTCCCACTGCCAGACACGCCCAGTGGTGCAGGGGTGGGGATGGGGGAAATAGCTGTTGGCTCAGATGTTGCTGCCCTTCCCTCCCCCCCTCTCCACTGTCCTTGCCCATCCCTGGAACTCAAGGAAGTAGGAATTTGCTCTCTACTTTTCTCAGCAACATAGAATGGGGTCTACAGACAGTAGGTGCTTTATAAATGCCATGGCAAAACGACATCAAAGAGCAGCATCTTGACTTGGACTCTCCATTCCCCTCCTGGTCTGATGACACTTAGGAAAGAACCAAAAGAGAAGGAATGGAGGAGGGCCTTGTTCCATGCCTTGGTAAAGAAATCCCAAGGGCAGACTTGTAGGAGGGCAGGAAGCAGGGTTCTGAAGGATGTACAGGAGCCTGGCTCGGGATGTGCAATCACAGGATAACAGACCAGAGGAGAGAAGGTGAGCCAGAGTGGTGTGACACCTGTAATCCCAGCATGTGAAAGGCAAAAGTCTAGAGATCTCCTGGTTGAGAACAGACTGAGCTACAATGGGTCTCGAAAGAGAGAGGAGGCAGACAGGGAGGCACATGGGAGACAGAGGCAGGCACATCTCTGTGAGTTTATATAGGGTGCTCCAGGCCAACCAAGGCTATATGATAAGATGCTGTCTTAAAAAGACATGGGGGAGGGAGAGAGCCAGAGTCCAGAGAGGTAGCTCAGAAGTTAGGAGCCCTTGTTGCCTTGCAGAGGATCCAGGTTCAGTTCTCAGCACCTGCATGACCACTCACGACCATCTGTAAATCCACAATTCCAGGGAATCCAATCCCTTCTTCTAGTGTCCATGAGCACCAGGCATGAATATGGTGTACATACATGTATACACATAAAATAAAATATATTTTAAACATTTTAAAGGGTAGAGAATACAGGTCCTCTATCTACCTCATCATGCCTAGGGGAGTGGCTAAGTTAGGACCAACAGACAGAAACAAAGAGAATCAGAGGTAGAGGGGAGAGAAGAGACAGACACATAAAGACAGAGAAAGAGACCCAGAGACCAGAGTGGAGAGAGAAGTGACACCATAGCATGGGTGTATCTGCCTTCAGGGCTTGGCTGACTGCTTAGACAATTGTCTAGATTTCCCAAGGTGCTGTAGGGCCTATTAACAATGTATATAAAACTCAAAAAAGGGACATTTGTGGCCCTTCTTATGAATGACACCAAACTCTCTTAAGGCTTAAGAACTTATCCCCAGTCCCATAGTTGCAGATGTGGTTACCCTTTGGTCATACTTCCTTCTTCCTCCCTACCCTAGATGAGTGTGGCCTGCACCATGTTGGCACCAGGCCTTATCAACGGCTGGGGACCGATAACAGAGCCAAATTACAGCTTATCACCTAAATTTCACACTAGCAGCAGCTGTAGTGAGTGTGGCCCTAAATTCACTGTGCAGTGTTACCATAGGAGTGGCATTAAGGAGTCCTGGGACATGTGTGGTCTGGGGGAGAGCCTATGAGTTTGCCAGTGCCTTAAGGGCCATGCCCAGAGCACTGACTTGTCCTCCAACCTTGAGCTCACAGTGAGGGACCAATTATGTTTCCAGAGGCCCCACTGAATCCAGATCTGCTAAGCTGTCATCATGAATTTTCAGCATCTAAAGAGAGGATCTCTGTATCCTGTGAGCCACCATCTGTGGCACACTGCCTGATGGCCCACATAAACATACACAGACAGACAGACACCTCAACACTTCTAAACAGCTGGCCAACACACCGCTGTCCAAGCACTGGGTAGGCCGGAGATAGAAGCAGGCTGGCCAGTTCAGTGCAGACCAGGACAGCTTTTCTTAGGCAGAAGGCCAAGAGTGACTCAGCACCATCTAGACTCTGAGCCATCCCACCCTACATCCACACACACACCTCCCACTCTCTGAATTCACTATCATTCTTACAAGACCTAGAAAAGTCCTCAGTTATTTAGGTTTCTGTCTCCCTGTCTTTTCCTGTTGTAAAAAAATTCCCTAACCAAAAAAAACTTGAGAAAGGATAGGTTTATTGTGTTATTTATGTATTTGGGGTGTTTTGTTTTGTTTGAGAAAGGGTCTCTACACAGCCCGCTGTCATGGAGCTCACTATGTAGACCAGGCTAGCTTCAAACTCAGAGAGATCCACCAACCTCTCCCTCCTGACTGCTGGAATTATGAGTGTACATAACATGTCTGGCTCAGGTTGGCCAGCAAATGGGGAAATTGCCTGTGGGTGACAGGTGGTGGCTCTGCCACTCCCTGGGACAATTGACATGTTTAGTGTCTGTATCCCCATCTGTAAGGGGGAGCTTACAGCACTCCAGCAGAGGGCTCCTGCTTATAGGATTGAAGTATGTATGGTACTCAGTTTGGAGTCTACAGTGGAAGCTTATCCCAGCCAGGGTAGTAAGTTTCACATGGAAATAACACAGACCCAATTGGCTATAGCCATCAGAAAGATGCAGAAAGCTCATGCTCCTACAGGACACTTTCTGCCAGTAAAGAATGTAAGGACACTACAGCCATTATCAGGGAGTAGAGTTGAGACATGTGTCAAGTCAGAGGGCCTCCCTGGTGGGTCTCCTTTGGGCCTAATTAGATTTTGTTGTAAAGAGATAAAAAGCTGTTGCTTTGTATCACCAAGGCATCTTTTTTCAGGGGAATGGAGCCCATGAAAGGGAGAATTTTGGAGAGGGGTAGAAGAAAGGGGCTGAGCATTAATAGACTTTGGAATAAAATCCTGACAGATCCAAATTGATTCTGAAGCCTAAGAAAATTGAGTGCAGAGAAAATTAGATTTATGCACTATAAAATGTAGCTGCCTCTTGGTATCTACCAAAAGCTGTTAAAATGGTAATCTTTAGAGATGTATGGAAATTGTGTGTGAATAGGCCAGTGAGCCATCTGGCAGGCTGCCTCTGAGGCAATGTGCACACACAGCACTACCACAGTGAATCGTATACAACAAGTGCTGTGTATTTGTTCAAAGCATGTACCAGTATGTGCTAAATGAAGGCTCCCATGTGTTCTCCAGAACCTTGGGCCTATGGGGTACGGCATGGACCTACAGACCCTGGACTGTAAAATCTCACTTTTTCTGCTTGGGGCATGAAGGGCTGACTCCACTTCATCAGCTGGACCCAGGTTATTGCTTAGGAGAGAATCTATGATCTGCTACTCCACTGGGGATTAAGTCCTGGGGAACCTTATTCTTAAACTTCTCACCAGAGTAGGGTCCACCAGCCTTGCAATGCCTCCACAGACCATCACCCCCACATCTTGTTTATTTTGCTATTTTGCTATTTGTTTTTGGACAACAAGGAGTTTGAGGGACATTCCTGTAAAACAGCTTTGGACCTTTGTGCCATGAAGTAGGAGTAGAGACACAGAACCCCATTCATGTTATGAGAGTGCATCAGTCAAGCTGAGCAATATTGAGCTGTGTAACAAACAGCCCCCATACTACACTGAGCACATAAAGATGTGCTTCTTACTCGGCCATGTATTAGCAGGTCACTTTTGTTCTCTGTAACTACTGAAGACCAGAGAACCAGGGCAACACACACTCCCACAGCCACCAAAGAAGGTCCACCACCAAGCCTAACATTTAGAGAACAATAAAGTATGGTCATCTGTGTGTCTCACAAAAGACATCAAAGTGTCTGTGAACAGCTCTTCTAACTCTTAGGGTCAGCATCTGGACCAGGTCTACTCCCTCTGCCTAAATGAGATGACCCCCAAAATTGCAACAGGCAAGGCAAGGCAACAGAAGTCAGTGCAACCTGCACATGAAAACCTGTCACAAACTAAAGGCTTGGGTTCTATGCTCATAGGTGATAGCCCTGACCCCATGAGGCATTTGGAGGGAGGCCAGTGGGGAGGGTACAATGGTTTGATGAAGCCATGAGGGCAGGACTCTGATCTGATACAGATGGTGCTCCAGCAGGAAGAGGGAAAGATCAGAGCTGCCTCCCCTCCATCTCTGGCACTGTCTCTACTCTCTCATTTCCACTCTGTGTGTCTTTTTCTGTCTGTCTCTATTTCTGACTCTATCTCCATCTCTCTTCTCTGCCTCTCCCTGCTTTTCTCTTCTTCCCCCCTCATCGTCTCACTCTTCTGTTTCTGATTCTCTTTGTCTCCGTTCTTTCCGACCTATCTCCTCCCAACCTCCAGAGCCATGAGACATCAATGCCTGATGTTTCAGCTGTTTGCTCTCCAGTGTTGTTACAGCACATAGCCTGAGCTGGTTGAGACGTGCGAAACGAACACAGCCTGGATTCTTACTTCACTGTCTGAGCTCAGGCACCCCATAAAGACATCCTGTAGGGTGTGAATATTGCAGAACCTAAAGGGATCTCCCTACTGTGGCCTCTGTGAAAATCGCTGGCTCAGTACATAGACTTACCAGCTCTGGGGGAGGGAGAAACCAGAGGTGGAAGTTGCTGTACATCAGACACCTGGGCCCGAGATGTAGAGTAGGGAAGAAAAAAGTCACAAGGCAAAAAAAAAAAAAAAAGAAAGAAAGAAAAAATCCCTTTTCTCCTCATTGCAAGAAGGGAGGCAACAAGGAGTCTGGTGTCAGCAAGTTGTTTGAACAGTGGGAGGGATGTGAGTTCAGCAAAGTAGGGCTAGAAGGATCCATAGGAAAGCTGACATGTGAGAAGAATGTGAGAACTGAGCTAGCCAAGGGTCTTGGAGAATAGCATCTCCAGCAGAGGATGAGCCAGTGCAAAGACCTAGAGACAGAAGCAGCCTGGATGTTCAAAGATCAGCCCATGACAGCTGGAGGAGAGGAAGGAAATGGGATGGGGCATGGGATGCAGGAAAGTGTGGTCATAAAGATGGGAGGACATTGTGGAGTCATGAACAGAAAACAAATGTGAGGTGACTTGGGTCTTTTTAAGAAACTTCTCTGGCTGCTGGAGACAGAGCATGGGGTACAATGGTCAGTTACTATAGCCAAATAATTAGCAACATAAAACACATAGGAATCACACATTCTGTGGGTCAGAAACTAGACTAAGTCCAAACCAGATCCTTGAGTTAAGATCCCAGTGTTAGCTGAGACTGGGTTATCCTCTGATGGCAGCTGGAGAAGGCACATGCTTAATCCTCACAGGACAGCTTTCAACTGTGTCACTTGCTCTTGTGTTTCTGTTTGTCAGTTGTAACATGGGTCCCACCTCCTGCCTCCCAAGGGCCACAAGAGGGTACAAGCACCAGCTGGAGGAGCTGTAGGGCCACTTGAAACTGCACACCAAAGGAGACCAGCTCTCCTGCAGTGGTTCAAACCTGGAAAAGGGTCACTCACATGCAGAAGAGTTAGATGAGGAGAGTACCCTAAAGCCTGTTCTGCTGGGGAGAGGCGGACAGACCTCAACAGATAGACCCACATCTAGCTCAATCAAAAGTAGCCCTCCTGTCAGGAAATAAGTAAATCTCTATTTGGGGCAGGCTGCCAGCGCCTGAGCCCCTGTCCAGCCCTAACTAATCAAACCTCCCACTAATTGCTTTAGGGAAGAGGCATCGCAGAGGGCTCCTAATGGGGTTTTAAGGATAGAGACAATAGCCCCACTCCAGCTGTTGCCCAGGGCAACTGCACAAAGGGCTCTAGCGCAGGCTGAGATTGGATTACCCACTTGTTTATTCATCCACACACATTTATCTTGAGCCATCCAGGGCGGAGAGGGGATTTAGCAGCTGTGTCACTGCCCATGAATGCAATGAAGAATTTATGTGGGAAACATGCAAGACAGATGACAGGAGTTCATCTCTGTCAGTTTCTGCTTCCTCTGTGATCTTACTTTTCAAAGCACTACCCGAGCTAATCTGCTCAGAGTCCAGGAGATTCTGCCTTTCCAGAGGCTAATTCTGTGAGAAACTGAGTCATACCTAGCTTTAGCTTCCAGTGGAAAAATTTAAGGCAGATTTGGCAGAATCCCCTCTTCCCAAGAGATGCCCTACTTAGGAAAGGGGAAACTTGGCACAGCTCCACATAAAGCGGTAATGCTGCAGGCTCTCTTCCGGCACCGGGTCAGGCTGCCTCAACCTCAGAACAAGATGCCAGGTCTTTTACAGATGTGCAAGGCTTCAGTTTACATTTCCCCAGGTCTTCGTCTTGAACTAGCATAGCAAGGCACCTGCCACTGCTTGAAATCAACTAGTAACCAGTCTCCCTGCCCACCTCGTCTTCTCACTCTAAAAATTGCAAACGTTAAGGCCTTGAAGGTCCCCTGGGGAGAAAGAAAAGAAGGAGGTGTCCAGATAGAAGGGTGTGTAGGCAGGAGATTGATAATGAGCAGGCAGATGGGCCCTGTCTTATACTCTCAGCTATGGATCTGGGTTAACTGGATGGAATCAACATGGGATGGGAGACTTCAGATTACACAGTATTGTGAAGGGGTAGAAAACATGTCCTGGTCAGACTTCGATGGGCTCTGAGGGTCCCAAGGAGAATGTGAGTACTTAGCAATCCACCATGGAAGAAGGGTAGATTCAGGTAGCTGGAAACAGATCAAACTGAGGGCAGTGTGCACTGCGCCATGGCCAGAGGGTCTATGCAGTTGGATCCAATGTTCCTCCTAACAGTGCCCAAAAGGACTCCATAGAGGTGAGGGTACCCTGCTGGACCCACTAGGATGGGGCTCAGGGACTTCCCCATGAACAACCTGCAACCAAATGGTGATATGGGACATCTCCACCAGGGCCTCTTGAGCTGACAGATGGCCAAGGACTGGGGAAGTGCATGTAATCCTTCTTCCTGAGAACTGTTCTAGAGTGAAACACAGAAGGGTAGCTTGGATCAGAGGCCACCCCAGCTGCTTTAACTCCAGATCAGTGCCTAGCCCATTCTTCATCAAAGAGCCTTTCTCCAGAAGCTGATGGGAGCAGATGGAGAGGCCTAGGTCCAAACACCATGCAGAGCCTAGGGAAATTGCATGGAAGAGGGGAAGGAGAGATTGCAGGGACCAGAGGGGTCAAGGACATCAGGAGAACAAGCTCCATGGAGTCAACTGACCAGCACCCTTGGGGGCTCACAGAGCCTGAAGTGGCAGACTTGGAACCTACAAGGTCCCCTAGATATGTCTTTTGTTGTCCAGTTTGATGTTCTTGTGGAGTTCCTACAGACTGTAGTGTGGGTATGTAGGGGAGGGGGAGTGTTTCTGACCCTTTGCCTCCCCTTGGGACCCTTTTTCTCCTGCTGAGTTGCCTAGCCCACCCTTAGTGCAGGGATTAGTACACAGCCTTGTTCCATCTTGTTATGCCCAATTTGAGCAGTAACCCTAGGAAGACTACTCTTATCTGAGAAGAGGCAGTGTCAGGGTAGATCTGGGGGAAAGTGGAGATGGGGAATCTGGGAGGAGCAGAGGGAGGGGAGGGCCTTCAGGAAGAGGATTTTATTTTTTTATTATGACCTTAAATTCCAAATATTATTATTATCTGTGTGCATGTATGAGGTATGTGATGTGTATATGAGAATGTGTGTATGCATATGCCATGGTACATATGTGGAGGCCAGAGGAAACTTTATGGTCTTGGACAGCTTTGGGGAGTTCTTTCCTCTCACATTTATGAGAGTTCCAGGGGTCAGACTCAGGTCTCCATCCTTGCACAGCAAGCACTTTTGGCAGCTGATTCAATTTGCCAGCCCCCAAACTGGGATTTTTAATTTTTTTTCTAGAATCCAGAGAGGCCAGATTCTCCGAGAGACCATATAGGCGACAACAACTGCTTATAGACACATGGTATGGTGCCATGACAGGAATGTGTCCTGTCCCAGTTCTGGACTCCAGAAGTCTGAGACCGAGATGTAGGCAGGGCTGGTTCTCTCCCAAGGCTGTGGGGAAGATTCTGTCTTCCACTACAGGTCCTCTGTTCCTGTGGCCGTCCTTGTTGACATAAGCCTTCTCTTCTGGCTGTCCTCTTTCTTCTTCTTTCCCCTCCTTCCCTCTTCCTAATAGAATTGTACCATTAACTCAGAGGAGAGAAAAAAGAGGAAGCAGAAAAGCAGAGGATGAGCTTTGCCTGTGAGAACGACTCCCAAATAGTCTTTTCCTCATATAGCCTGGAGATCCTGTGGGTTCAATCTAGGAATCTTGTGAGTCCAGCCTTGAAATCCCTGCCATTTTAACCTTGGGAATCTTGGAGAATTCGACCTGAGGGTCCTTGAGGGTTCAGCTAGGGATCCCGGCAGATCTTGCCTAGGTTCCCTGGGAGTCCAACCTGAGGATCATTTAATGCTGTTGCTTAACAACAATAACTGAAAGCTTTATATTATGATCCTCAGGCAGCAGGCAGAGAAAGAAATACTGGGTCTGGGGTGAGCTTTTGAAGCCTTAAAGCCCACAATGACACACCTCCTCCAATAAAAGGCTATACCCCCTAATCCTTCCCAAATATTCCACTAACTTGGGACCAAACATTCAAACACATGAGCCTATGGAAGGCTTTCTCATTCAAACCACCACAATGGGTGTGTGTGTGTGTGTGTGTGTGTGTGTGTGTGTGTGTCTAGAGATTGAACCTAAGGCTTTCCACGTGCTAGACAGGTATACTACTACTAAGTCACATTCCAGATTTCTTTTACTTAAAAGGTTTTAGACACCTTCTTTGGGTTTTGTTTGTTTTGACATGGGGTCTCTCTACATAGCCCTGGCTGTCCTAGAACTCACTATGAAGACCAGTAGGCCTCCAACTCACAGAGATCTATCTGCCTCTCCATCCTAAATGCTAGGATTAAAGGTGTGCATCACCACACCTGGCATTTTTGACACTTTTGACATTGTGTGTGAATGCAGTGTGGGGAGGGAGGAGGTTAACTTTCAGGATTTCCTCCTCACTTGTGAGTCCCAGGGATAGAACTCAAGCAAGTGTCTTTACCAACAGAGCTGTCTCACTGACTCATCTTTTTACTTTTTATTTTGAGATAGTGTATTACTAAGTTGCTCAGTCTAGTTTTAAGCTCACTCTATAGCCCAGAAGGCCTTGCACTTGTGACCCTCCTGTCTCGGTAGCTGGGTTTCCTACCTCTCCCCACTCCCAATACAACCCACTGAACTTTGATGAGTCCTTTATGTCTAACTTTTGCAATCAACTAAAAATATTGAGTTGGAGTTATTGCTTGCCTAGCTCCTTTCACCAAGCAGCCTATAAGCTCCTTGGCTTTGACACACTCATCTTTCTTTCCTGTCACTCAACCTTCTTTTAGTCCTGATTTGATCTCCATCAACTTTTAGCCTCTTTCTCCTCCTCACCAGATCCCTCACAGCACTGGGCAACCACTGCTTTCCCCAGTGCCCTGTGCTCAATCCTGACTAGAAATGTATTTTAGAGATACTCGGTGTTCTATCTCATTTCTATAATCCTCTTGGGTAGGAGGACTCTGAGGTCTCAGATTGGGTTTGTTATTTGAGTTGTGTTGTTGTTTTATAATTTTTTCAATTTATTTTATGCATATAAGCATTTTGCCTTCACCGTATGCATATGTACCAGGTATGTGTCTGGTGCCATGGGGGCCATTCCTAGGACTGGAATTACAGACAGTTGTGACCCACCATGTTGCTGCTTGAAAACAGATCTAGATCCTCTGCAAGAGCAGCAAGTGCTCTTAAGCACGGAACCATCTCTCCAGCCCCTGGTTTTGGTTTTGAGACAAGGTCCCACAATGTAGCCCAGGCTGTCCTCAAACTTGTAATCATCCTCCTCAGCCTCCCAAGAGCTGAGATTTCAGGTGTGAGCCACCACATTCAGCTCACTTTTACTTGAACTAACAATTGATTGAAAATATCCAATGATTTCCCCCTTCCTTGTTCCTGCGTCAACAGAGTGGAGCTCCCTGGCATTGGGGTTGAGTCATCCTCCATTAAAACCCACGCAGAGGAACATCAGATGATTCTACTGCAGCACAGGAAGCCTGTTCCAGAGAAGAGTGACCAGGGCACTTGTCCCTCTGACCCTCTCTATTTATGATCCAGAAAGGAAGCTTGCAGTTTGATCCCTTTCCCCCATAGGATCACTGACCCACAGTGATCCAACACACACCAAGACTATTTGGCTGCTAGTCAGTCACATCTGAGGCTCATTAAAAAACAAGCAAACAAAAAATGGGGCCTCAGAGATTCAGAGTGTTGGCTGCTCTTCCAGAGGACCCCCATTTGATTCCCAGCACCACATGGTGCTTCACAACAGTCTATAACTCCAGTTCCAAGTATCTGATGGCCTCCTCTGGCCTCTCTGGGCACTGTATGTATATGGTCCACAGATACACATGTAGGCAAAACACCCATACATATAAAATTAAAATAAATACATTTTGAATTTTAAAATTAAATACATAAATAAAGCAGACAAAACAACTATCTAGAAAGTAGGGGTCCTGGAAATCCAGAGAGGCTCCAGAGTTCAGGAAAGTCAGCTGAAACTAGGGGAGGGGGAAGCTGAGGGGCCATCATCCATCAGACAGAAGGTCTGGTCCTGGTCTAGCTTCCTGCCAGGGACAGCAGTGAGCCCATCATCATGTCAATGTGCAGCAGCTCTGAGACCTTGCCTATCAGTGGCTTGACCCTTCCTCAGCAGGTGTCCCAGGGCCTGCCCTTTCCCATACCTTCCTGTTTGAAGGGTTTTCCTAGATTTTTGGTTTTGTTTTTTTTTTTAAACAGATTTTCATGTGGCCCAGTTTACCTTGAACTCACTGTAGTAGAAAATGATCTTGAACCCCTGATCTCACTGCCTCCATTTCCCAAAGGTTGGGATTAGCAGGTGATCGTTGCTACAACACTTGATTTTGTATGTGCTGGGAAGCACATCTAGGGCTTCATACAACTGAGGCAAGTACTCTGAAAGTCTTTCTTAAATCAAGATTTGCTTGTAATATATTTGTTTGTTTGTTTTAAATTTTATTTTTACCCAGCATGGTGACACATGCCTTTAATCACAGCATTCCGAAGGCTGAGTGAGCCAGGCAGACCCAGAAGAAGGCATCAGCTACCTGGAGCTGAAGTTGCAGGCAGCTGTGAGCTTTCTGACATGGATACCGGGAACCAAACTCAGGTCCTTTGCAAGAGCAGTATGTGCTTTTAACTGCTAAGCCATCTTTCCAGCACCTTGCTCTTCTTTGGAAGAAAAGAAAAGCTCTCTGGGAAGACGGAACAGACGTGTTGTTTCACAGTTTTTACTGACCATCAATCCTAGACCTATGTGGAAAGCAATAAGGGAAATAGGACAAGAGAGAAGACTCAGGGGGTCATGTGTTCTGGTCACTCATTGTGTAAACCCACATAAGCCTCATAACTTCTCTGTGCCCTGTAGCCTTGTCTGTAGGCAAAGCAAAGACAACAATAACATCTGCCTCATTGGAGTCCCATGAAGGCATCGTTCCAGGGCCTCCTACTTGGGTTAATCATTCCAGGGCTTCACACCTGGGTTCTTCAGACCCTCATACCTGGCACTCCAGCCCCTGCATCTAGCCTTCAGGCCCTAACTTTTTTTTTTTTTTTTGTGACACTATCTAGCTGATCTAGGCTTGGATGGCGGAGGAAGTTTGCTGTGAATACAGCAGGCCTCAGCCTGTATCGGCTGCACGTTGTCAGGAGCCCTACCTCCTAGGATCACACTCTGATAAACCAGCCTTTGAAGGTATGGTGGGTGGGTGACATGTTCTGGGACCTGAACTCAGAAGTACAGGTAATTACCTGAGATGAGGACTACAGGAACTGCCAGTGAAACCTCTAGCGCTCAGGAAGCTGGAAATGGTACCATGGACACATGCCCAGAGATAAACTCACCCTGTCCACCAGCTGTTCACTGCCTCCCCTTCTGGGAATGGAGACACCTGTTTATCCACCTCATAACCCCTTACCATGGCAACTGTCCCAGCCAAGACAGGGGTGGAGATGGGGAGGCAGACAGATAGACAAACGCACACACACACACACACACACACATACACACACACACACACACACACACACACACACACACAAAATCTCTTTTAAATATTAAAACAAAAAATCTGTAGACCACAAACAACAAATGACAAAAGAATTTCATTTTAGAAATATGTGACAGGGCTCCCTTTTTAAAATTTTTATTGTTTTTTTGTTATTTATTTGTGTGTGGAATCCCAACACTCTGGGAGCTAAAAAGCAGGAACTAGCAATCAGCTGGTAGCAAATTTGAGGCTGGCCCAGTCTATATGAGATCTAAAGAAAACAAACAAAAACAAACAAACAAAAAATACCCTCTGGGTGAGCATCTACAGCCCAGTCTGCAAAGGTCTGTGGGCCATGTGACAGAGGAGAGCCAGGCTTCTACACAGGCCTGAGGTCACTGTGCAGTGAGCAGGTCCATTGATGCTTCTGGAGGAGTGTGTCATCCTAGGAAACCCACAATATCTGTTTAGTTCAAAATGTTTCCAGTATCTCAGACAGAACTATGTACGTTTTAAAATATTTTATTTTTATTTTATGTACATTGGTGTTTTGCCTGCATTTATGTCTGTGTGAGGATGTTGAGTCCCCTGAAACAGGAATTACAGACAGTTGTGAGCTGCCATGTGGGATGCTAGGAATTGAACCTTGGTCCTCTGGAGGAGCAGTACTCTTAACCACTGAGCCATGTCTCCAGCCCCAGAACTTTGTACTTTTAAGCAATGAGTTCCCTCCCTCCTCCCCATGGCCTGAGCACCCTGCAATTCCTACAAACTTGCAGATTCTGGACATGTCTTGTGAAAAGGATGTACCAAGTTTGCCCTTTTAACATCTGACTTATTTCATTTAGATTTGGAAGACATAGAGATAAGTGGGGTCTCAAATGGGAGAGTAGACCTCTAGGCAGATGGAACAGGCCTTGACATAGGTAGGAACAAACAATGATGGGTAGGACCTTGAGGCCATTGTGGCAGCTCACAGTTTCTCAAGCCTGGGAACTACTCTTTTATGAAGCTTCCGTGTTCCAGGGATTTGGTTTGCTGACTTTGGATCCATAAGTTCCTGGAAACTACATGCCATAAGCTCTCAAAGACTGAAGTCTGTATGAAACCTCTGGAGGGGATAGAAGATGTTCCTGGAATTCTGTAAACCATGGTGGCCACTCTTTCCTCCTAGTTTCTGGGCCAGAATTGGGTCAAATATACCTTTTTAAAGCAATCACCATGGAGGGACACAGTAGCCATGATGTAACAGTTAAGTACAATGTAAAATGGAAGTTGGAAAGCCCAAGCAATGCAGGAGAGGAAGGGTAAGGCTAGGGAGGGGATCAGGGCAGGGAAGGGTGTTCCAGGAATAGGTAAGGCAGCACTGCTCCCTGTTCCTAAGGAATTGGTTTTCTGGTGTCCATCTGAGGCTCTCAAGGCCAGGAGGTGGCCCTGACCAAACTCACCCACACTGATGGAGGGCAAGCAGGCTTTAGATAGCAGCCAAGCCCAGTGGGAGGCTTGGGAAAGACAGAGAGTTGGTGCCTTCCTCAGAGAGAAATCAGTTATTCCTCACCAGTGTGTCCTTCACTCATGTGCTAATCTCTGTCAGCAAAGGGGACCAGGGAATAGAAAAAGAAACAGATGCAGGGAGCTGCTTGAAACAGGTCAAGTCATTATCAAAGAAGATAAGGAAGGCTCATCCCAACAAAGGGTGCTTATTCTGTCCTATAGATCTTTTAGAACCTTAGAGAAGACTGCATGAAGTTCCCACCTCCTGTGAGCAGCCTTGTGTGACAGGAGCTGGGGGCAGCCACCTCAACAGGAGATAAGAGGGGAGAGGGAACAAGAGACAGGATGTAGGAAGAATAGGATTAGGTGGCTCAGTGCCCCACAGGAGACAGAGCCCTGAGCACCCAGCCCTCCTCAGTCCCTCGTGTTGCAAGTGGGGTTATATCTTCCCTTCAAGACCTAGCAGGTCAGGCTGCTCAGGACACATCCTGACCCTCCCAACAAGCCCACCCACCAGTGAGGATCCCAAGTGGCTTCCATCAGTGCCACAGATGTCAGCCTAACTCTATATCCACACAGTGTAGAAAGTGGCTCTGCTTGGTGCCACCATCCCTGAGATGGTTTGTGTATCAGTAGCCAGCAACTTGACCACTTTTCTGCTGGCCCTCTCTAGCTTCTCCACTAGTTGCAGTTCTGTTCTTCCTTTTCGTTCCCTCTCTCTTCTCCTCTCTCATCCATTCACCCCATTCACTCATCAAGGCACGATTCACAGCTAGAGGCGGTTGAGACAGTATGAAACATTGCTCTGACCTGATAGGCTCCTAACCACTTTAGTCAGAGGAACATACTGGAAAAAAAACCAAAACCAAAAGCAGAATGGCACCCTGGAAAATGCTCAAGTAACACCCTCACATGACTGGGTTCCTGAAGGCCGCCTGAAAAAACCTGGAGGCCAATAGGAACAAGGAGCCAGGTCTTGTCTGGGAGACCTAAAGATACTGGGCTGCTGTGGAGGGAGGGGTGAGAAGTAGAGATGGAGGGGTAGGGACAGTGGCAGGCCTGTAGAGAGCATTGAGGTTGTCTTTCTGACTCATCACCCATGGAGAAAAGTAAAAGTTCTTAAAAAGAGTCTTAGAAAATCTGGGCATGGTGCTACACGCCTGTGATCATAGTAATCTCGGGAGTTGGAAACAAGAGGCTCAGGGGTGCAAGGTCATCCTCAGCTACACAGTGAGCTGATGCCCAGACAGAGACAACATTAGACCCTGTCTCAGAAAAATAGAGACAGATAGGTAGATAGATAGATAGATAGATAGATAGATAGATAGATAGATAGATAGACAGATAGACAGATAGACAGACAGGACACAGAATTGAAGGCCATCCTCTGTTCTGGAACTCCTCTCCTCCCTGTCTCCACCCCATTATCTGCCCCCATCTTGTACCTGGCCCTCTGACCCCTGGTTCCTTCTATCTCCTCTGACTCTTGCCTACTCTCAACACCTTGTCCCCTCTGGATCCTGCTCTATCTTGTCTAACCCCTGGCCTTCTCTTGTCCTTGCCCCCTCTGGCCCTTATCTCCCCATTCTCTTGCTCCAAGGCTCCATGATACTGTACTTACCACTTTTTACCCTCTTTACCTTCGGGGCCTTGTTACTATCAAATGGGGATTTACTGAAGCTAGGGCACTCTGCAGGTGGCCTGGCAGCTGGCTGCCCAGGGCGTTGCTCAAATGAACCTCAGTGGTCCCAAAAAGGCTGTGAGATGCTGGGGGTGGCACAGAATCAGCTTATGCCTCTCCTATCCTCAGCCTGCAGCTGGCAAGTAGGGTGAAGTGAGCATCCAGTTCTGGCCACTTACCACTTACTCAGTCCTTTTCCCTGCGGTTCCCTCTGCCTCATACCCCATCTCCATTTTTGACACCATTCCTTTATCCCCTTCTTATGGAGGCATCTTCCTAACATTCATGACACACTGTGAGCTCTCTCTTCCGTAGTCCCAAAGTCGCTCTGACAGCTGACCCTATGTAACACACATGTTCCCAGCTCCTCATTTATGTATCCTGAGCAGACTGAGTCTCATGAGTCAGGGTTTAGCCCCACCGGAGCTTTGTCCCATGTGGCTACGCAGGTCCCAGAATGCTAAGCCCAGGGAGGAAGGACCCCAGTGGGTACCAAAGCTAGGGCCCTGATTTAAGGCCCTGCTGTCTCCAAGTAGCAAAAGTAGGAGGATGTGGCTGTAATTGGATTCCAGCATCCCCAAGAGGACCCAGGAAATTTATTCCTGCAGATTGTGGGGCTCAGCTAAACAGACAGGTACCTTCAGGGCCTTGTTACTATCAAACGGGGATTTATTGAAGCTAAGGCACAGGAGCTTTGCAGGTGGCCTGGCAGCTGGCTGTCCAGGGCTTTGCTCCAATTAACCTCATTGACCCAAAAAAGGCTGTGAGATGTGGAGCTGGCTGGCACAGAATCAGCTGTGCCTTTCCTATCTTCAGCCTGCAGCCGGCACATAGAGTGAAGTGAGCACCTAGCTCTGGCCTTTCTCTCTAGGATGAGCCCTGATGCATACTACCAATAAACAGTAGCTGAGAGCATGGGGAGGGAGTCACTGCTCACCTGCTGATTGTTCCCCAAAGGCTGAGCAGGGTCACTCTTGCTTAGTAGGCAGAGCAAAAGCAGAGCCAGGCCTAGCAGTAGTTATCAAAGCAACATGCACTTGTTAATGCTTAATGGGGTCATAAGACAGCCATGGGGCCACCTCCACCAAACCAAAGATCCTTAGGGAGATCCTCTGGGCTTCCAGGCAAAAGGACAAGGTCTAGCTCTATCTGTTTTCCTGCCTCCTGAGAGCAGGAGGCTTTCCAGCTCCTCTGAAGTAGAGTCTGAAATGGGCAGGTTGGAAGGGAACTGGGAGGGCTAACCTGGAACTCTCTCTGAGTCCATCCATGCTGTTTTTTTTTGTTTGTTTTGTTTTGTTTTGTTTTGAAGGTTCTTAAGATTTTTAAGGTTCTCACAAGAACCTTAAAAACAAAGACAAAATAAAGAAAGAATGAACAAAGAGATAAAAAGAAAATTTGTTTCTGGATAGACCTGGCTAGCCTCCAAGTCTCAGCAATATCCCTACCTCTGCCACAGGATTAGAATTACAGGCATGTACCACCACATCAAATTCAGCAATTTTCTTTGAAATTCCTCTCAAGGAGTCAGATAGAGGAGGGCATAAATTTTATCTACTGAAATCCTCAAAATGTGGCCTCATTGGGAAATCTCAGGTGTCATTCCAGATCTCTATTGGTGTAGTGGTGTATATCTTTGATCCCAGTATTCAGGAGACAGAGGCAGTAGGTCTACATAGTAAGTTCTAGAGCAGCCAGGATTACAAAGATCCTGTTTCAAAACAAACAAAAAAGTCTTTGTAGGTCAGCCAGAGTCAGGACAGGCCGGGACCAAAGGTCCAGTACTTTATCAGAAGAGGTGGGAGAAGGCTTACCAAGACCTTGAGGGACAGAAGAAGAGATAAGAGTAACAGGGCCACAAACCATGGAGCAACTGGGAAGTAACAGGAGGGAGGAAGTCCTGAAGCTTTTCTGGGGTTTGAAATTCTTTCATGATAAAATGTTATGGGGGAAAAAAAATGAACCATTAAAAATGCAAAACTCTATTTTCCCCCACCTCCACTTGCTGAAATCTGACTAGCAGTTTGATGGGGCAGTGGCCAGGATTACCCAGTGGTCACAGTGCTGTGATAATGATGGTGTGAAAGTGACGGTGATGAAGAGGAAGAAGATGAAGGTGATGGTGATGATGATGGCAGTGATGACAGTAGCCATGGTAAGTGTAGAGGAACACTTGGAGGAAGTTTTTGTTATTTTGTAAAAATGCAAATGGCATTTGGATTAGGTTTGCGTGCTCACCCCAGCTGTGGTATAGTTGTTTACGAGTTGGGTTTGGAATGCTTGATGCAGGTGGCTATAATTTGATTAGGTGCAGTCATTCTGGCACCTGTAGCTTGTTTTGGGGGATTGGGTGCTGCATGGGTTTATGGGAACTTTTGGCTTAGGGTATAAAAAGTCTGAAGCCCTGAAAGTTGAGGTGGGTGTTGGTTAGTGGTTTGTTGGTTGGGTTGCTATTAGTTAGTGTGATAATTCCTAAAAGAACAAAGGTTGGAGAGAGTGAGTTTATAGACGGTGAGCTGAAAGGCTAGTCTGTCAGCTAGTCCTCTTCAAGCTTAGGACAGCCTAAAAGGAGGCTGTGAAGATTTCTACCTTCCTCTCATTCTATATATCAAGGTTGCTTTCAGAAGTGGTGAAGATTTCTTTCTATCTTTTCTTTCTCCTTCCCTAAATTGAGGGTAAAAGATTGTAGCTACTACTGCTACAGGTAAGTCACTGAGTTGCTTTTCAGATCACTGTCACAAAATGCTTGACCAAAAAACTTACAGGAAGAAAGGTTTATCTTGACTCACAGTTCTCAAAGACTACAGTTCACACTTGGCTCCATGTGCTTTGGCAGAGCATTATAGTACAGAACAGCACATAAAGGAGAAGCTTGCTCAACTTACGGCAGGCAAGAAAGAGAATGAGGATGTGACCAGGGACCAGGGGCAGGGAAACTTCTTTAAAATCGTGCTTTCTATAACCTCCTTCTCCAGCTAGACAATATTTCCTAAAGTTCCCATCTCTCCAAATGGCCACCACTTTCTTAGCATGATGGCCACTATATATGAAGGTTGGGACTATAAATGCCAGGTGTGTCTTCACAGTCCAGCTCCTATGCACCCAAGAGGACCAGTGAGGTGGTGCTAGGGTGGATATCTGGCACAGGTAAGAAAGGAGTAAAGTCTGATACTAACCCTGATTAGCTGTCCCAGGGACCCTGTAGAGTCTCCTCCAACATTCTGGGCACAAAGGTGCTAACTATCTTCCCGAGAATCTTGCTTGAATCCTACTCTACCCTCATCAGGATAGAGCCAGCCTCACTGCCTCCAGTCTTCTTGGAAGTTCACTAAGTGGCAGCCAATTGCTGGAATTGGCACAGTTGTTGCCATGGAAATACCCAGAGTATATGAATTGAGCCAAACTTGAAGCAAGCAAGCTTTAATTAAATTAATTAAATACTGGCCAGGAAAATGGACTCTGACCAGGTCTACTCTGAGGTACCCACAGAGTGAACCTGTCACCTCCAGAGTTCCCACAGAATGGCACGGAGTCATCTGGCACAGGTGTTTAAAAAGGCAGAACCTGTAAGGCTTTGTACTTCCCACCAGGTCCAATCAGTGCCAAGCATCTATCCTGAGGTACTTCCTGTCTGGGTTATTTCCCATCTAAAGTGACCAAGCACACCCAGTGCCTTTAGGTCAACTAAATGGGATCTTGGCATTCCCTAGCCAACATTCCAAGAGGTTATGTCCTTGGGCAAGGGAAATACAGGACTATCTCACCTAAACAGCCCCACCTAGCACTCTAGGAAGTTATGTTCTTTTTCCATAGATCTCTTAGGCAGAGTAATTAAAATTTAAAACATTACTTTTGCTCTTATATGACAAGCACCCTCAGTGAGAAGAGAAAGAACCCTAGCAGAGGGTACAGGCAACCAATATGTGGGTTGAGATCCCTTTGGGGTGTTGAATGACCCTCTCACAGGGGTCACTTAGGACCATCTGCACATCAGATATTTACATGATGATTCATAACAATAGCAAAATTACAGTTATGAAGTAGTATTGGAAATAATTTTATGGTTGGGGTTATTACAACATGAGGAACTGTATTAAAGGGGTAAAGCTTTAGGAAGACTGAGAACCACTGACCTAGACTATGCCTGCCTAGGGCCACAGAGTCCTTTGGAGTCCCTGGGTGTTCCTCATTGCCCTCTTCTTCCATTAATTGTGCCTCAGCCACCTGAGAAACCTCCCAGCTACCTTCAAGCAAAACCTATAGTTCCCTGGGGCTGGGGAAACCCTGAGGAAGGTGGCAAGAGGACAACAGGCCCAGACCTTATTTAACTTCTGAGCAAGTCATACATGCCTACATCCCCACATATAAGCATTTGTACTTAGTATCTGACTGGGCTACTTGTCCCTTCCATGTGAGAGTCTTCCTCATGTCTTTATGCTGGTGTCCTGGCTCCACCCAAGCCATTATGGGATTGAGCAAATCACGTCCCCCAGATCTGTGATTCTCAGTATCCACAGGGACCCCTTATTCCATCTGCCCAGTTTTATACCATCAGTATTTACAGGACTCTCCTGATGGTCAGCCTCATCCCATCCCCAAAGGAATGCTAGGTCATGAGTCAGTAAAGCTGGAGGCGGTAAGAACCATTTCTGCCTAGCAACAAGTCCTTTCCTCTCCCACAAGCCTGCAGATATCATCTCCTGTACAGTCTGCAGGTACGCTATGCTCTGGAAAGACAGTGGCTGCAGAGCTGGTTCCATATACCTGGTGCTCTGTGTGTGCATGCCTGTGCACAGGCATGGTAAACACTGTGCTGTGTGTACATATGTATGCCCAAGTGTGTGTGCTCAAAAGCAAATGTCCATGCATGTTTGTGTGTGGGCACATGGGGGAGGTCTGTGTACATATGTGAACTATGTGCCTGTTCATACATGTATACAGGGTGTGCACACCTGTTGGCATGTGGGTGTATGTATGTTGTGGAAGTTTATTTTTAGTTGTGTTTAAAATAATTGTTTTGTGCACTGTTAGGAAAAGAGCAGCCTAGGCTTTGGTGTTTTATATTGTCTACAGGTGTTGGATTTCTGTAGGAGATGTTAGATTGCTTATGATCTGCACCCAAGGAGTTCTGAATCAATAAAACACCTGAGCTCATATGTTCTGGGTTCCACTGGGAGTATGGCGTTGGCCAAGATGGTAGTTCCCTCTGCTGAGGTTTGATAGAGTTTGCACCTCTGAAAAATGCCTCCTTGTCGTCCCTGGTAACCTGACCAGTAGGAGTACTACTACACATGTGTAAACCTCATATTATGTGTTCACAGCCCAAGGACATCTCAGGAGACTGTGCTGGATGTGATGTTAGGGTTCCTAGTGGCTCAGCTTCCCCTCTCGCCTTTCACTGACACCTATATTGAGTGGGATTGACAGTCACTGAGCTGGGTTTGGCCAAGGCAGACAGGCACATTTCTCAAAAAGGAGGATGCTGCTTCCAGCTGCCCAAGCCCTGCTAGCCCAGGCTCAGGAAGAGCAGACCCTATGGCAGTCTGTGTTGTTCTTTCTTTAGGACTGGGGGAGGGGCACAGAGGAGCCACAGAGGTCAGCTGGCAACCTTACCTTGGGCCATTTGACTGAGCAGAACACACATTTCATTATTTCATGAATATGTAAATATGCAGTCAGTGGGAGGAGAAAATTCCAGCTCTCAGGAATCCTGTGCCTTAGTAAAGGGACAGAGATCTAGAAACTGGAGATGAACTCATCAGGGGTGAGGCTGGCACCAAGCAGGAAGAGCCTGGGGATGACCTTCAGTGGTCATTATAGCCAGAATGAAGGGTTCCCTCCCCATATGGCACATCAGCCTATTCTCCAAGGCATGTTGACGGTTCCATTGCTTTCCCTACACTCGCCCTCCCTCTGCAAACAAGCCTTCATCAAACTCCTCTCCTAAAATGATCAACACTGAGATGACCATCTGCTTCCTGCAAGACTTGTGACTGGCTCAGAATCTCTGTGACCAGATATTGCCAGAGGGGTGCTGCATGACCTCCTGACCAATCAAGGGTGTTATAACCTCTGCCAGGGCTCCTGTGTGTCTCTGGGGAAGAGAATACTGTATGCAGAGGGCTCTGTAGTTCCAAGGGGAACATGTGGTAGAATCAAGGCCTCTGGCCTGCACCAACTTGCTAAACAGTGAATGCACCATATTAGAGTAGACCTCTGATCCCAACCAAGGCTTCCAACCAGCTAATATAGTGACTGTGACCACTGGGCTATGCTATATCTCAATATTGCCCCGCCAAAGCTGAGAGGTAACAGACTTGAGTTGCTCAGGTACATTTGGTGTTCGATGATCTATTATAGTTTCATGAATGGAAACAGATGCAGCAGAGTCTAGTAGGAAGGAGTCTACCACTTGGCTCCACATGGGGAGGCCCCAGGGACAGATATCCCATCCTCCCCTATGGCCATGCCATCCTAGGTGACAATGACTCCAGGTGTTCTGTTACCCCAGTATTGGAACTTCCTGCAGGGTCATTAGTCACAATAGAAGCCTGGGGTTCAAGGAAAAAACATGGCTGGTCTTTCTCCTTATTTGAATTTTGGGTTCCTCCCTGTCCTTGCTTGTAGGAGCAGTTCCCTAAGCTGTCCACCCACCATTCTGATCCTCTGATCATTCCCACACCCCACAGAGCTGGTTCCTTACTTGGCCCAGGCCCAGATTGGCACCCTAGCTTACAGGAAGCAGCCTACAGGTATACATATGGGATAAACTTCAAAAACATGTTAGAGAGCTAGAGATGTAGTAGAGTGTTTGCCTAGCATGTGGAAAGATCTGGTTTCTATCTCCAGCACCACATAAACTAGTTATGGTAGTACCTACCTGTAATCCCATTACTTAAGAGACAGAGCCCAGAAGATCAGAAGTTCAAGGTCATCGTCAATTATATAGAATGACTTCTATAAGAAACCCTGCCTTAAAAAAACAAATTGATGTTTAAAATGTGTTGGGATCTTTAGCCCCTTGGAATGTGATCTTTCTTTTTAAATGTAGTTAAGATGTGAACACTGGACAAGTGTTGGCCCCACATCTAGAGGAGGGGGAGAGAAGAGACACAGAGACACACCAGGAACTCAAGTGAGGATGAGATACAGGCTAGGTGAAAGGCTATGAGACAATATTCCTAGCAGGAAGATATCAAGTTGGGGCAACAGGACAGAGTGCTTATGGATAGCTTGGGTCAGGCCTCTGGCCCTAAGGGCAATGACTAGTTCCTGTGGTTTTAACCAACCTCTTTCATGGCCCTATCAGGCAACCTAGAACACCCATGCAGGGGTTTGTCTAGGGTTCTGGGCAGGCATTGGGCTACAGTGGGCAGAAGACATCTGTTGTGTTCTGAAGTTGCATCTGGCAAGCCTGTAGAGCTGGAGGTGTCTCTGTAACACAGGCAGCAGAAGCACAGAAAAGGAAGACTAAACAATCCATTTGTTGCAACTCTAGAACAAGCAGGATTATGGGGCCCTAGGAATGGGTCCAGAATGGCTGACTGTTCATGCCCACAGACACCCATCACATCCTTTTGAATTTTTTTTTTCTACTTTTATCCAAGACCTACTGTGTACTCAGATCTGCTTCCAGGAAGGTAGCAGGGCTCACAGGGGTAGACATGATCCCAGAGAGTTAGAAAATGTGCAAAACTCATGGCCATATTGAATGGATCCTCTTAGGTGGTTGGTGTCAGCCTGGGCCTGGGCCAAGTGAGGAACCAGCTATGTAGGGTGTTGGAGGGATAGGGATAGGGTATCAGAGTGGTGGGTAGACAGCTCAGGGAACTGCTCCTGAAAGCAAGGGCAGGGATGGAACCCAAGATGTTAAGTATTGACTATCCAGAGACATTGTGGGTTTGGCCGGAGGCCCATCACAGGGAATGAAGTGAATCCCTTTGGATATCACTAGTGCTAATACTGCTCTGCTCAAGGGTAGCTCTGGACATGGCTTGGGCCTGCAGAACAAGATGCAAAGCTATGACCCTAGTTCAGCTTTCACAGCCTGTCCCAAGGAACTACACTGAGGGGAATGTCCAGTCTCCTGGAGAACCTAGTAGGCCACTTGGATTGCCCACAACCATCACTTGGCTCTGTGCACACCTTGGGTCTTCTGGGACCCTCTCTAGGAGACTAGTGTCCACTCAGGATCACTCCTGAGGAACACAGCCTCTTGACCAAGGCCTGGGCAGCCTAGAGGAACATCTGAGTCTAGAGACAGGACCACAGGGCAGCAGAAGAAATGGAGACAAACATCTGGACTCTGGCAGGAGAGTAGCCAGCAGCCTTCATGTAGGACAGTATATCCCTTTAAGGACAAGCAAGTCCTCTTCAGGACAATAAGGCTTGCATGGCAACAACTTGCACTCCTGTGCTTCATCCTTCCTCATGTTTACAAGCTCTGCCTGACACCAGGTGGGGTGAGTGGGCAGATGAAAAAGCCAGCTCCTGCTGCACCAGGGTGGAGCCCAAAGCAGGTGCTGGGAAGAGGCCCTCTCCACATGGTGCCAATCCAAGGATATTCAGTTTTCATTGGAACAGAGAACAAGCACTAACATCTGGGATCACTTTGGTCAAGTGCTCCACTGATCATCTGGGCTAATATATGAGGTGGTGAAAGACCTGGTAATGCTGATGGCTCTCTAGAGGAACAGAACCAATAGGATGAATGTCTTTCTTTTCCTGTGTGTGTGTGTGTGTGTGTGTGTGTGTGTGTGTGTTTTTCGAGACAGGATTTCTCTGTGTAACCCTGGCTGCACTGGAACTTACTCTATAGACCAGGCTAGCCTCCAACTCAGAGATTTGCTTCCCTCTGCCTCCTGAGTGCTGAGATTAAAGGCTTGTGCCACCCATCACCCAGTCCTGGTAGGTTTCTCTGAATCAACTGTTTTTCCACATGTCAATCATTTTTGTAAATGCTCTCAATCCTGTCATGTTGACAATCAAGATTGTTCATTACAATGGTGATTGTTGTGACAGTGATAATAATAGGCTGGATGAATGTTATTATAAAGGAGGTTTGCTGAATTGCCTTACAGAGTTGGAGGATGGGTAGCCCAACAGTGACCATCTGCACACTAGAGAATTGGAGAACTCAGTAGCTGCTGAGTCCAAGAAGCTGAGAGCCTCAGAACAAGTGGAACTAATGGTGGCACCTCAGTCCAGCGCTGAAGGCCTGGAAGCCCCGTGGAGAGCCACTGGTGTGTTCATCTTGAAAAGATGAAGTTGGAATTTGATGTCCACAGGCCATGGCAGCAGCAACCAAATGCACTCATTCAGGAAAAGTGGGGTTCCACACCCTGGCTAGCATTCTCTCCTTCTACTTTTACTTCATCTAAGCCCCTAGCCTAGGAGATGGAACCAACCATAATCAAGGTGGTCTTGTCTTTTCTTGCCTTTTTTTTTTTTTTGAGACAGGATTTCTCTGTGTAGCCCTGGCTGTGCTGGAACTTGCTTTGTAGATCAGGCTGGCCTCAAACTCACAGAGATCCACTTGCCCCTGCCTCCTGAGAGCTGGGATTAAAGGTGTTTGCCACCACCACCTGGCCCTGGTAGGTTTCCCAAATCAGTTGCTTTTCCACATGTCAACCACTTTTGGAAATGCTCTAGGATCTCTCAGTCCTGTCATGCTGACAATAGGATTCCTCATTACACTGGTGACTATTTTAACAGTGATAATGATAGGACAGTGGTGAAGATGTAAGGGTAGTGGTGGTATTGATAAAGTGATGGTGATGAAGATGATTGAAGTGATGATTACTAAGATGGTAATGGTGGGTCTCAAGAGATTGCTCAGTGGTTAAAACTACCTGTTCTTGCAGAGGAGCCAGGTTCAGTTCCCAGAACCCATATGACAGCTGTTTGTAGCTTCAGTTCCAGAGAGAATCTGACACCCTCTCTTGGACTTTGTGGACACAGGCATAAAAGTAGCACACATACATATATGCAGGCAAAGCTCTCATCACATAAAATAAAAATAAACAAATCTTCTTTTAAAAGATTATAGTGGTGATCATGATGGTGGTGAAGGTGATAATGGTGATAATCTGGACACCAAGGTAGAGCAATGACTAAATAAGACAGGAACTCTTGCCCTTTACAGCTTATAGCCCACTCAAGGAAGACAGACACTAAATAGAGAAAACTTAAAAACATATAACAAGTCAGGGGATAATACATACTATGAAGAGAATTGGAGTAAGGAGGGGTAGATCTCACTGAGAAAAAGGATTCAGAAGGTCAGGAAGGTTTAACCATGTCCACTACAGCCACTAGCAAAAAAGAAGCTGAAAACATACAATAGAAAACAGAGGGTCTCCAATGAGGCACCCATATGCAGAAGAGGGGCCTGCACCTTTATCATTGCGTATGGAAATAACTTAGTGTGGATGAAGACCTAATGGTAAGACCTGAAACTATACCACAAATCCCCCATAAACTTCTTGACACTGGGATGGCCTTTTTTTTTATTTTTATTTTTTTTACATCCCCCATAAACACAGACAACAAAAGCAAATCTAGAACTAAAAATCATTTGCATGGCAAAGTAAATGATCAATAGAGGCAACACATGAAAGGAAAGGAAATATTTACAAACTACAGAGGGAGAGCTAATGTCCAAAATATAGAAGGAATTCAAACAACTCAATAGCGGTAAAACAAATACCCTAACTGAACACTGAATAAAGTATTTAAGTCAACATTTCCCAAAAGAAAACATACAAAAAAAGGTATGGTGGCACATGCTTATAATCCCAGCACTAGAGAGTCAGAAGAAGGAGGAGGGCCACAAGTTCAGTCAGCCTGGTCTATGTAGCAAGTTTCAAGCTTGATAAAGTTACATGGTAATGTGCTATCTAAAAACAAACAACGAAAGCACCAGAGGTGGGGGTGGGGGGAAAGTGAAGGAAAGTAGAGCTAGTGAAAATAGTGAAGATCAAGGGAACGTGTATATAGGGGTGGGTGTGGCCTGGTCCACCTGTGTGCCATCCTACTTGAGGCCTTTTGCAACACTGAGATGAATGGTTTGAGAAGAGACCATATCAGCTGCTGTTTTATGTAGAGCAAGCAACCTAGGTAGGACAAGAGCAAGAGACACCCAAGTGTTCTAGGCCCTGACCCAGGGGTGGGGGATGATCCTGAGGTTGATGTATGACCTGGGGTGGTAGATGATCTCAAGAGGGTGGGAGGTTCTAGACAAGTTGACAAGGGCAAGCAGGGCCATTTATCCTGTTAGCTGAACTGTGGAAAGTCTTGTAATAAAACAGGAGGCACAGGAGGCACAGGAGGCACAGGAGGCACAGGAGGCTGCTGTGTGAATCCTGGCAGTGAACCAGCAGCTGAGAGGACTCTTAGGGTCCAACTGCAGGTTCATATGGGCTCCAGTGGGAGTGCTTACTGTTACCTGCAAATACTGGTCACCACTGTGTCCTTAGGTGGAGTGATGTGATTAGTGTCAATTACAAAAGAATGCTCTTTTTGATGGAGGCCAGAAAGCAGATGAGAAATTGCTGGGAATCTCAGTAAAGGGAATAATGAATGAGTGTGACCACTGTGTGTGTGGCAGGCAGAATTAGAAATGACCAAGGTGGGGTGGGGTGCAGATCCTGAGCAGCTTCAGCCAGTGATTCATCTGGAGATTGTCACCCAAGTCCACGCCTGGATGAGTTGGAAGATGTTCAGTATGAGAGCTGTTTCAAACTCAGGGAGTGGAGGACGAGGACAGGCGGGCAGTCACCTGTAGTCCTGCTAGTCATCGTCTACATGAGGAAGTCTTGTCCAAAGAAAATTGGGGCAGGAAGTCCACACATATTCCACTACAACCTGACTGAAGAGAGGAGAGTCCTTCTCTCATTTCCCCTTAATCTTTAAAAAGATTTACTTTTATTTATATATATGTATGTGTATATGCCATATGAATGTCTGCAGAGTCCAGAAGAGAGCTTCATCAGATCCCCTGGAACAAGAGTTGTAGGCAGTTGTGACTTGGGTGTTGGGAAATTAACTCAGGGCCTCTGGAAGAGCAGCAAACTCACTAGGCCATTTCTCTAGCTTCTTTCCCCTTAATTTACAGCAACTGACCGTAAGCAGAGAGGCAGGAGCTCTGACCCAAGACCATCCCTGAGGAGTATGGGAGCAGCCCATGCAGACACACTACATTAGTCAGGAAAGCTCTGTTGTCTTCAAGAACAAGCAGCCCCTATCTAGCTACTTGCAGCAAAATGTCACTCCTCATACTCCATGTCTTCTATGGTCAACCAGGGCTCTGTCCCTGGAACCAAGCCACTGCCTGTCTCTTATCAGAGGGAGGCCAGGACATGCTGAGCTGTTCTCATCCCTGGGGCCTGGTTGATGGCTTCTATACCATCAACTTTCTTCTCACCACCCACGAAGAGCTCTTGGCCAGATCTAATGCCCCAGGGAGGGACAGCCAGTGTTAGGGAACAGGAGCATGGTTTCCCACTCATAGCTGAGAGAGCATACAGCAACAAAGAAACAGAAGCAGAGAGATCAGTGCAGCTTGTCATGACACCTCAGCCACAGTTTACATTGGAGCTATACACTAGAGAAAGCTAGAATCCTATTGGTTTAGAATTTCAAAGCCAGAAGAAACAGGGATCTCAATGGTTGTGGCTTACTGCTCTGGGTTTTAGCCACCGGCACTTGGTAGCTATTGTAATCTTCAGCTTCCAGCAGCAGTGAATAGGAACATCAGCAACAGGCAGTGTCTGTTAGAATTTCAGCTCCTGAATAAGCCTGAAAATTAGGACCTTCAGTTCCTAAATCCACTAGCTAATGATAAAACTCTTGGGCCTAGAGTTTGTCCACTTTTGGCTTCTAAAGGTTGGCAGCTCCCTGGAACTCTTGTAAACACCTCTAGTTTTTCACCTTTTACCCTGCAGTTTCTCAGTCTCCAACTCCTCTGTTCCTGTCATTTCTGCTGGAACTCACAGAGATCAGACTGCCCCTGCCAACAAGTGCTGGAATTAAAGACATGTGCTGGGCATTTTGGTGCACATCTTTAACCTCAGCATAGGAGGCAGAAACCAGGAGTATCTCTGTGAATTTGAGGCCAGCTCTGTCTATGTAGTAGCAAGTTCCAGGACAGCCAGAACTACATAGAGAGACCATGTCTCAATAAACAAGACAGAACGCATGTGCCATCATACCTGGTCCACTACACCCAACTTTATATAGTGTTAGGGGTCAAGTTCAGGGCTTTGTGCATGCCAGCCAAACACTCTATTAACTGACCCAGATCTCTAGCACCCAGTTTTCTTATTGTTTCTAACATGAAAAGTGTTAAATTGGGTTTTCATGGGGTTTTTTGTTTTATTGGTAAGGAATATGCTTTCTTCCGGCTCCTGTGTACCTGCTTTGTGTCATGTTATAGGATGGTATCCTTATTCTGTCTGACTGTCTTAGAAAGCTATGTATGTCCCTGGGGGAAGTGGAGCAGTGCTCACCCCATTGATTCCCTAAAGCTCTCAGCTCCAGAGAGCCCTCAGATTCATCCTAGCGAGTGTCCCATGACTACTTCCTGGCCTTCCCTTCCCTTGCTGATGCTCTGAAGTGTTCATAAACTTCAGGGGTGTAACTAGAAGATGTCTATTCTGTCACACTGGAGAATACAGCATCCAGCCCACTGGAGACCCAAAGGGTCTGGGAATGGATAAGCAGCTATCCTTCGTTGGAGAAGAGGAGTTTGAAGCAGAGTTTTTCTATGTTGCCCAGGCTGGTCTCAAACTCTCAATCCCTCTTGATCACCTTAAATTCTGGGAGTCCAGGCATGTGCCCCCATACCAGGCTTATCCTTACAGAATCCTTTTTATATTTATTTAATTCTTTAAAAATTCACTGCTGAGAATCAAACTAAGTGTCTTGTGCATATTAGGGAAGTGCTCCAGGCCTTGCTTTTCAAAGACAATATCTTCCTAGGCAGTGGAGGTTGGCCTCAAATTTTCCTCCCTCAGCCTTCTGAGAGCTAGAATTAAAAGTCTAATTAATCTTCTGAGATTAGGGTGGCCAGTCACTGCCTAGGCCCAGGTGGCAGCCCAGCCTTCCTTTTAGTTCCCTTCTCCACTCACAGCTACAGAAGAAGCATCCAGGACAATAAAAACAAAATTACACAAAGCAGGACACAAACAGAAAACTCATTTCTCATAATTCCAGAGGCCAAAGTCCAAGATCCAAGTGTCCTAGGCCAGTCTCTGGAGCCACTCTCTGTGCCTTGCAGATGACATCTCTCTGTGTCTCATGTGGCCATCCCTTTATGGGTGTCTGTGTTTTATTCTCTTCCTATAAAGTCACCAATTAGAATTAGAGTCACCCAAGGAACCTTACTTTATCTTGTCACCTCTTATGTACCTTGCTTCTAATCAGACAATTCTGTGGTCAGTGCTCAGGCCTGAAAGTTGACCTTTTCCTTTCAACTCAAGGCCACCTGAAGAGAAGTATCACCATCAGCAACCCTGCACTTGCTCCCATCTCAGAGATACCTGGGCTTCAGCTTTCGTGGAGGTGGTTCTAGTATCTCCCAAGGTTGCAAGGACAGAGACCTGCCTATTGTCAGCACTTAGGGTGACCCCAGCTTGTTGCCTTGAGTCCAAATACACAGGTTTCTCTGAGACTTGGATTGCTATGATACTTCCTGGATGCTACCAGGGTCTCCATTTATGATTATCTGAATTATACTCTTCAGAGGACAACACCTCCACCCTACCCTGGGAACCTTGACAGAAACCCATAGCAGGAGAGACTAGCAATATGTGTGGGTCCCCAAGCTGAGACCACCACAAAGATTTTCCAAATGGGACTGGGATGCAGGAGACATGAGGGTAGACAGACTCTGGGTAGACTGGCCCTAAAGATTCATGAGGATCAGAAAGGAAGGCAGACCTGAGCCATACTTCAGACCTCTGGCCTGGCATTGTAAGCATTGATCTGTGTTGACTCCCACAAGAAGAGTGGGGCTCAAAGGCAAAGTCCACAGATGACTGATGAGCTCAGTTGATGGACCAGCCTGGAAGCAACTAGTATCCACACTGCCTTTCAGAGTTCCAGGGGGAGGACACTCTGCTAGAAGTAGCAGTGATCAAGTATGGACCTGGGCTGGGCAATGGTCAAGTGCAGCCCTGGACTGATGGAAGAATAGGTGAGGACCTGGACTATTGTGGGTGAAACAGGGTAGAAAAGCAAGGAGAATTATGGGTTATTGGGACTTGTAAATAAAAATAAGCCCCTTACTCCAGAATCTGTTTTAAGCCTCTTAGAATCAAGAATTCTCTAGTATAAAAAAAAAAAAAAAAGAGAGATAGGTAGGTAGACAGACAGACAGACAGAGAAATGAATTCTAGCACAATTAGGGACTTTCACTGTGAAGGTTGTTACATAATCAGCCAGGCTTAAGGCCTGAGTGTACATGACCTTGAAATATTATCTTAACTCCTTTTCCAAATATTTTATGGAAATCTCACAAACAATATTAAACCTTTGTTTACAGTAAAAGCATCTAACTTCCTCTGCAACCCTATGACTTAGCTGTGATACCCAACCAATAGATATTAGGAAGTGGCTTGTGATCTCATTTAAATGCTCTAGCAGTTTTTTTGTTTTGTTTTGTTTTTTTTGAGACTTGGATTCTCTGTGTAGAACAGGCTGACCTTGAACCCAGAGATCTGCCTGCCCTACCTCTGCAGTGCTGGGATTAAAGGTAGGTACCACCACACCAGTCTTTAGGCAATCCTTTGAGAAGTAATTTAAAAAGCCACCTGAGACTCTTTTGAGAAGCCACCATTGGGTATGTCTTAGTCATTCCCTGTTTATAATTCAGTTTCCAGCACCTATATGATGCTTAAAACCACCTGTAACTCAGATGTGAAATTTTATTACAGAAAAGGGGGAGGGTTAATGTAGCCCAGGATGGCCTTAATAACCTTGAATTTATAATCTTTCTGCCTTCAGCTTCTCAATGCTGGGGTTATAGGTGTGTACTATGATGCCAAATTTATGTAGTTGTAGGGGTGCAAGTTGGAGCCTGATGCAACCTAGCCAAGCCTTCTACCAACTGAGCCATTTCCCTTAAACCTTTTTTTTTTCTTTTAAAAAAGATTTATTATTTTATTTTATGTGTATGAGTGTTTTGCCAGTATCTATGTATGTGCACCACATGTGTGCCTAGTGACCTTGGAGGTCAGAAGAGGGTGTCAGGTCCCCTGAATCTGAAGTTACATATGTCTGTAAACTACCACATTGGTAGTTAGAGCAGAACCTGAGTCCTCTGCAAAAACAAGAGTTCTTATAATTGCTGGTGGTTGTGCTACTCTTAAAATATGGAGACTAAGCTGGATATTTTAAGAGTAGCCATGTTCTCCTTTTACTTCATTGTTTTCATTCATTACTATTCTAAAAAAAAAAAAAAGTAGCAATAAAATGACTCCTAATGACATTCTGCGCTACTCAAAGATTCATGTGTAGCACAACCACCATTAGAGAAGCTGCCTCCTGCAGCAGATGGGAACGAATACAGAAACCCACAGCGGACATAGTGCAGAGTGAGAGACCTCGGAATACTCAGCACGAAATGGGATGTCTATATCAAATCCCTCCCTACAGGGCTTGGGAGATAAAAAGTGTAAGAGCCATGACAGTGTAGAGGACACCAAGAAAATAAAGCCCTCCAAATCAACATGATCAAAGCTCATATGAACTCACAGAAATTGAGGCAGCATGCACAGGGCCTGCATGCGTCTGTACCAGGTGCTCTGGGTGTATAGTATGGCTTCCAGTTTAGTGTTTTTATGAGATTCTTTTCTTTTTCTTTTTCAAGATAGGGTTTCTGTGTAGCCCTAGCAATTCTGGAACTGGCTCCGTAGAAGAGTCTGGCCTTGAACTCAGAGGTCAGATCCACTTGCCTCTGCCTCCCAGAATGCTGGGATTAAACGCAAAGGCATGGGCCACCACACCCAGCTTTTATAGGATTCTTGAATGTTCAAACAAATGCCTTTGCATGGGCTCTTTTCCTTCTGTTTGCCTTGTCCAAGTCCAATGTGATAATTTTTGTTTTATTATTTTATATTTTATTTTGTTATATTTTCTTTATTTATTTTTTTGTTTTGTTTTTCGAGACAGGGTTTTCTGACTCTTCTGGAATTCACTCTGTAGACCAGGCTGGCCTTGAACTCACAGGGATCTCCCTGCGTCTGCCTCCCAAGTGCTGGGATTAAAGGCGTGCACCACCACTGCCTGGCTTTATAGTTTATTTTTATCCCTTAGTAGCTTGCTTGTTTTCTAATGAAAGACAGAAAGAGAGTGGATCCGGATAGGAGGGGAGGTGCACAGGAACCAGAAGGAGCAGAGGAAATGGAACCTAAAATCACCATACATTATGTGAGGAAAAAAAATTTTTTTCAATGAAAGTGAAAAAAAGAAATGTAAAATATCACAATTGCTCTCCTTAGAATTTGAAAGGAAAGAGAAAGCATCACAATTGCACCTCTTATTGCCCCCTTTAAGATTTAAAATACCATATGAAAGGAAGGAAGGTGGGGGTATTGAGGCTTTGTTGAAGCCAGTAGGGGAAGGCTGTTCCTGCTAAAATATGGCTATTTTTATAGATTTACTTACTTTTTCTTTCTTTCTTTCTTTTTTTTTTTGATTGTCCTTAATCTACACAGTTTTATGTTTTGTTTTGTTTGTTTTGTTTTGTATGTAGTACTGGCTGTCCTGGAGTTTGGTATGTAGACTAGGCTGGCCTTGAATTTATAGAGATCCTCCTGCCTCTACCTCCTGAGTGTCTGTTACATGACTTTTGTTCAAAATAATGGAATCTGAGTTGGCTCTTTGGGGTAAAAATATAGCATCCTAAACTATCCAAAGGATTGTAAGATCACAATATTACGTTATTGTCCCCTCCCTGTATAGTTAATCCACAATGATCACCAGTGATCCCAGTACTCTATGAGGTAGAGACAGGAGAATCAGAAATTCAAGATCATCCTAGGCTATAGTGGAGGCCATACAGGATTTGGTGTGCTTTTTTTTCAAAATCAAATCTTTTAAGAATTAATCCAAGTGGGCCTGACAAGACCTGAACTGGAGACTACCCCTTTATGACACCAGAAGCCTCTCCCTGGACTAGTTGTTTACAGATCTTCGCTGCTAAGCTTGCCCTCTTTTTGGGTTCTTAACTCAAAAAGCCTAATGTTTTATTTTACCCTTTTTATACTCTCTCCCTTTTTCAGAAAGCAGTCATCCTAAGCTAATTTCTAATTCTAAGCCTATTTAACCCAATACTGTGCTATTCTCATTCCAACTGAAGAATCCCACCTAATGCAGCTGCTTGTATACTTGTATGCTTGCTGAGTCTGCCTTTCACTCAATTGAAAGCATGACTTTCTTCTTATCTAGCTTCCTTCTGGCAGCTGCTGAGATGTATGGCTTGCCTATCCTATTGCTTTGTTTTTCCTTTCAAATTTTAATAAAACATCCTCAAGCTTTCTCCTGACCATTTGTATATACCTTTATCTATAAGAACTCACAAAAGTGACCTGTATTCCCTTATAACAGGGGGAACCTCTGAGAGCCTCATCCTAGGGAGGAACGAGTAAGACCAGAGCTGTGGGGGAGGAGTCTGGGATGTAGACCAGTGCTTGGGAAGTAGCTGTTTTTAGGAGAGTCCCTGTGTTGGGGAGGTTTCCACCTAGAGTTAGATAGACTGATTACTTCCATGGACAGATAGGAAGTACTAAGCCAGTGATGTGGGCTGGTAAAGTTAGAGGCTACAGAGCTGAGCCCAGAGCCCAGGGTGGAGCTGTTAGAGTCTATGCATAGAGTAGAAAGGATGTCTTTCTTTCACAGAGCAAAATGAGAAAAAAAATGAGTGTGCACATAGGCCAGCCAAAACTAGAGCAAAGCAGCTCTGTCTTGAACTGCACCAAGAAACTAGTATGAACTGCATCACAAACTCCAGCAAGTCCTTTCAAATCTAGGTAGAGACTTGGGCCATCAAAATGGTCCTCTAAATGGAGGCAAATAAGCCTAGTCCACAGCTCAGACAAATGGTACCTGTTCCAGTCATTTTAGCCCTTTCTCCCAGCTGTGTCCTGTGGGAGAAAATCAGTACAGATGTATCTTCACAGCAAGCCCTCCCTGGGGAACAACTAAGCTAGTGCCTGATACCCCCCAGGAAGACTATAGCTGGTCCCCAATGAAAAGAATCAAAGGAGACAAAGAACCTTGGGAGTTTCTACCCCAGGAGAGCTAAGGAAACCTGGAAGAAACCCAGGAAGAAATGTCCCTACCCTGGTCTCTGCAGCCCTTGCCTTTCACTGAGACAGTACATTTGAGGATGTAGAAGAGCTGATAAGCAAGAATACCTTTTATTTCTATTGAAAACTTCAAAAAGTGGGCCTCAGCAGTTGTTCTTGGGGTAGAAAAGCATTGATACAGGGGAGAGAAATTCTCTATAAGCTGGGGGTAGGGTAGCCTCAGGAAGAGGTGTCTAAAGGAGAATTAAGTGGGCAGAAATGAGAAGCTGCTTTGGTTCTGCTGTCTTCCCAACTGGATTCTTAGCTAATTAAATGCTAGGTGTAAGTGTTTTCATAATAAGACTTGAAATGGGAATAGCGGAGGGAGACCATTCCCACCCCAGGAAGGTTGGCAGGTGTTGGTCCTTGTGTTGGAAGTGAAGAAGGGCACTTATGGATGGTAGGCCACAATCCCACGATGTCCCAAGGGTCAGTGTTGTAGAGAGCCTGTGGCCTTCTCAGAAGCCAGATGATGTGCACCTCAGGTCCTGCCAGAGGCTTTCCTCAACTGTGTCCTCTTCCTGATAGAGACTCCAATGCTCAGGCATGGCAAAATGTCACTTCTCACTCAATGCTCAAGATGTGACATCTCTGGTTTCTTCATGTTAACTGTTCCCACTTCTGAAAGAGTCAACAAGGTACCTCAAACTTTTTTGGGTAATTGCTCCATGAATTAGTGGCTTGCTCCATGAACACCAGGACATTTCACCCGGGAAAGCTGCTTTCTGCTGAAGGAGGATACCCATCATTTCGTCTAGTTTTGAACTTCCCAGCCCATTCCCCATGTCTCCCTCGAGCGAGCAGCCGTACCCAGCAGGGACAGGTCCCCAAGGAAAGCATGCTTGGTGCTGGAGGTCTTTGGTTTTCAGAGGGCCATCTAATTTAGCTTGGAGAGGCGGGTGGACCTCTTGAGTCTGAGGGTTTCAAGTGGAGGACGACAAACACACTGCCTTCAGCACTCAGCACAGTAGGCCCTTAAACTGACAGGCTTACTCACGTGCTTCTATACAGTTTGCCGGAAACTGCTGTAGGTACAGAAACCCATCACCTCCCACGTGGAGGGCGGAAGGGGAGGTGTAGACCGCCACAAACTCCCCGCAGGTGGCCGGGTGATGCTTTGCAAATGGGCACTTGTTGCCGAGTAGGCGTGGTCAACGGGCGGGGTTTGAAGGAGACGGGATCTGACCCAGGACTAGGTTTACGGCCCCGCACAGGTGAGCAGGACCGGAAGGAAAGGGCGGGAGAGGGAGCAATGTTAGAGAGGTGGAGCCGGGCAAATGTTGCGTGGCCTGACGTGTGTGTGGTTGGGGGGGTGGGGGGGGGGGGGATTCTGAAGATAAGCGCGTAAATGGGCGTGGCCCGTGGGGGCGGGGCAGAGGGAGAGCCACCCCCTCCATCGAGGCGGGGTTTAAACGTGAAAGGGCGAGGAGCAGGTCAGCGCAGACCGACCCAGTCCGGAAGGGCGTGGTCAGGGCGGGGCCAGGGCGGGGCGGAGCCGAAGGGTCGGCCTCCCTAAGCGGCGCCGGCTTCCTCTGGCACTTCGGCCCAGCGGAAGTGCGTCAGTTGTTATCCGCTCCCTCCTCCTGCCACTACTGTCTCTCCTTCACGATCCCTGTGCTCAGAAGCTCCGCCACCCACCGTCCTCGGCCGGCCGCCGCCGCTGCTCACCATGTGTCGCGTCCCTGGGAGCCCGGTCTAGGGCCGCTGAGCGCCGGCCCCCCTCCGATGCGCCAGGCCCAGCCCCGGGGTCCCAGCCCCGCGCGGCGTCCGGAGCTGAGCGCCCGCGCCCGGCATGCCCGCCTCGGCCCGGAGTCCGTCCCGGCCCCAAGCCCGCGCGGCGCCCTCGCAGCCCGGCGGAGCGGCGTAGCAGGCGGCGCGGGGCGCCAAGGTCATCGCCGCGCCGCCGCCATGGAGGCCAAGGTCCGGTCGAGTCGGCGCTCGCGCGCGCAGCGAGATCGCGGCAGACGCCGGGAAGCGGCCCGTGACGCCCGCGCGCAGAGCCCGTCGTCGGGTGACGAGCCGGAGCCCAGTCCCGGCAAAGAGAACGCAGGACTCCGTGGCGCGCCGCCTCAGCGCCCTACGCCCCTGCGCGCCGCGCGCCCCCCGCGGCGTCGGCGCCGCGAGTCGAGTTCGCAGGAGGAAGAGGTTATTGACGGCTTCGCTATAGCCAGCTTCAGCACGCTGGAGGCCCTGGAGGTAGGTGGGCGCGAAGGTCGGGCTAGGGACCTAGGAGACCCAACCGCGCGCCTGGGCCCGCGCTGCAGCCTGCCAGGAAGAGGACCCGAAGTGAGGGGTATGTGGGAGGGCTAAAACCACGCCGGCCAAGCGGGCTTTGCAGCGGTTGTTACTTGTTGCCAAGTTATCTCTGAGTCCTCGACCAGCTGGGGAATTGGGCAGTGTTGGGCCTCGGGAAGCGGCGTCGATTAGATGGACACTTGGGTTTCTTCCTGTTCGGTGCTCTCTTAAGGGTTGTTTGGAGGGGACAGGGAGTCAACTGGCAAACCCTTCTTAGTGATGACTGATTTTTTTGCATGGGTATAGAAAATAGGTCGACAAATACTACCTGTCTGATTGAGTTGTCATCACAGTATTTGCTGAGCAAAGTGTCCTACCTACCTGAACTCAGGTTAGCAGAGAAGGAAGTGTGAAACACTGTATGAGAGATGACCAGCCAGCCAGTGAGTGGGTGGGTGGGAGAGTAGGTAGCCACTGTGTCTTTGGAACTCAAGTGGTTGGAAATGCTGGATCAGGCCTGAATGGGCACCAGCAGAACCTTCAAAGGCCTTACTAGCCCCTAGGAATGCAGAGATCTCCATCTAGGTGAGCACTTTGGGAACCACATCTCATCTCCTGGACTGTAGTTACAGGGGCCACTCTGCAGCCCTCCTCACTCTTGCCCTGACTGACACCTGCGATTCCCCAATCTCAGCAAAGCTTTGGGAAAGGGGAGTTCCCACACAAGTTAATATCTTAATTCTGGGGTTTGCTAGGTCTGTAGAGAGTTGAGGATCGGATGGTGATGGCCAGCCGCTGGGATGGGTTTGCCCGAGATACCTGTGCATGTAGGGGCAGTTTTCAGCCCAGTGGTCTTCCGGGAGCACAAGATGCATTCTGGGCCCAAGCCAGGGATCCCAAGCTAAGATGATCTAGTGGGGTGTACTGTATTGTTTCCAGTGCTGATGTACTAAGACAGGATAGCTTGGGGTTTCTGCCTTCCGATAATAATGACACAGCCAGACCTTGCTACAAGCCCCTACATTGCAGCTATG